>BQNB010166759.1:0-14077 GCA_026074375.1 Tanacetum coccineum | reverse complement strand
TTAGATGTTTTAAAAATATTGTTATTAAATATGTGCACATCAAACATAATAACAAATTGTTTTTTGCTAAAATTAGAGGACATTTTTAATAAAGTAAAACTTACATGTTGTCTTTATTATTTAACACTCAAGACTAGGAGTGGACTTGATGGAACACGCTTCATAAACCTTTGATTTGTTTTCTTTATACGATTGAAACGTAAAGGCTTAGGAAGATCTTGAGTAGTGAATCAACTCATTATTTAAAATATGATTGTATTCATAAATTCGTTCTCCTCGTCAGTTTTGAGAGTGAACATGAAATCGAACATATTATTTTCTTATAACTAAGGATATATAACTCTACATGTTTAATCACCCTCGAATAACATGAGAATAATTTTGCCATTTTCCAAGATGATGAAAGAATATGACTTGGTTTGCAACCCACACTTGCAATAAAAATGTCATACTGAATCCATGTGTTTAAATGGTCGTGTTCCAAACTATAATACACCCAAAAAAATCACTATGTAATGGTCAAACCCAGCTCTCATATTTCTTTTCTATAAATTCCAAACATCCCCACTCAACTACACACCTTATTCAAATTCAAAACACTTCATGTGGTAAAATAAGTATTTATATTTTCTTTTGGGTCCTTTGAAATAGTCTATTTAGAATAATAAAATTTTTGTGTCTCATTAGCTTAGTGCATCATTGCTTGCTTTGTCTAAATTAATCACTCAACCAAAATCTCTTTATCTCTGTCAAATCTATTGTATCAAAACATCACCTAGGTAGGGTATTAAGCTTCGTTATTCAAAATAAACATTCCCTCACACAACCTCAAAAACCAATGATATGTTATTTCAATACATAATGAATGTATCGATGCTTGAAAACTCTTGTCTTTTGTTGGCATCTATCCGTAAGATGATCTGATTTATACATACTTAAACATGGTTTGCATGATCTTTTCATATTACTCCTTATATGACCTTATTACATGATTTATTTTCTACTTATGCACTTATATTATGTTAAAGCATTTTTGGTATACAAGTAAAAGTATGACATTTTCTTTTAAATCTAATCTTTATTATCTAAAACATCATAGTTATATCACGTGCCTATTTGTTTCCTTTAAAACATATCTTTCACGCAATCGATTTACTAATCTAAATAATCTTCTTCATTATGCTTGTGTTTGGATGAAAACTATTTGGTACTTCTTTGCTTAGAACTATACAAATGTTCTGCTTATGAACCTCGAATATTTACTTGTTTGTTTGTAAACTTGAATATTTATGATTGTAGCAATCTTATTAGACTAGTCATGGTGTTTTATCTTGATCTCAAATTATATTAGGTAGCATTTGGTTTACCTAGGATTTATAGGATCATGTCTCCTTTGTCACTCTAATAAGCTTTTGCTTTCTTTAGGAATGTCTATAGAACTCTTTCAAGATAAAGGAACAAACTCTAGAGGTATTTTGTTGCATTTTTTGGTCCTGATTTTTCTTGCAGACCCTGGTACCCTCTGCAGCAAAGGACATTACCCTTCTCTAAAGGGTATCGGGCTTGCCGGATCCACATTAACAGTTTTGTCATTTTAGGTTGTTGACCTTTTTACCTAACACTTTATTTAGGTAATTTAAATCTATAATAAGGTTACTCAATAGTTGGTTTTGACTTATCTAGCATTTAAGTCCTTCTAAACTCATAGAATTATCCAATATTTTTCGAACATGTATTATGACATTTTAAGCTAGTTGCAACATATGTCCTCCTCATCGCTTAATTTAAAGGTATTTCTATTTATGTGTTTATTTGTGAAAGTGTTTTGTTCGTATATATGATTATCTATGTATCTACTTGTTAAGTTATACGTGTGATAATATGTGAACAAGTTTCATTCGTATTTTTTGGTATAAATGTTTGAACTATCATGTTGTAAAATGATATTATCTTATGTTAGACTTAAAACTAACTCGTTTGGACTTGTGTAGGTCGATAAAGATTGATTTCTTTATCAAGTTGATTTGTGCTCATTCGCACATTTATCCATTTCACTCATTACATGTTCATACATGCATAATCATCATCGCCACTTTATTAATAAGCATACATTGTTAGTTTCTTGCATTGTCATCACCATCTTCTGCCACCTATTTCACTACTCACAAAGTTATCACGTATAACACCTCAAGTACCTCATCAACCCAACAAGGTATGATTTAAAGATAAACCTTTTTACTTCTATCAACTTTGTGTCATCCACCAAGTTATCTTCACAAAAAGGATTCACCATGAAACGTTCCACCATAACTATAACCCGACACTCATAAGCATCTTTGCCTATGTTGTCATAAGCCAAGTGAATTTCGTAATGAAATGCATCTCATTCTCAAACACATCCTTGCAACCTTTAACAACCTCGCCACTAAAACTAACCACGATGATGCAAGTAGTAGGATTATACTTTTTGGCATTATCTTACTTCTAGTTTTTTTCTAGGAGTTTATTTTAGAGAATCATTTTATATTCACATTTTTATGAGTGTACGCCATTCTTAGTAGAAGACTACACCTCATAATATGTTTTTTTGTATGATCACAACTCTCTTGTGGTTATATCATCTATATATTGCATCCTATATACATCTTATTGTATACAACGTCCTCAAAAGACGAAGTATATATTGCACTAATCTTTTCTTTATAGGCTCATATTCACATACACTTTAATGTGTTTGGCACTCTTGTCTATGGAAAAATTGGCTTAAATTATTTTTTGACGGGATGTACACATTGTTGTATATGTCATCTATGCATACGGATGAAATTTTCACTAATCATTTTTTTAGATCACTCATATACACGATGTCGTACTTGGCATACTTGTCTTTGGACGAAGTTTGCAATTATTATTTTTTCTTTTATAGGTTCAAGCATATACATTTTGTGGTATATGGCATACTCATCCAAGGATGAAGTTTGCGACATTTATTTTTCTTTTTGTAGGGTTATCTTAATGCCCTCGAACAAGGGGATCATACGTCAAGCAATCATATTGGGTCGTCTATACACTTGTTGTATATGACATATTTGTCTACGAACAAAAGCTATTATTGCACTAATTTTTGTTTTGTAGGATCATACTTGATGCCCTCGAGCAAGGGGGAGCTTCCGTTGAGCATTTATAGAGTGCATCTTATATACTCTTTGTTGTATATATTTTACTCGTCCAAGGACGAATCTAGCTTTGCACTAATTTTTGTTTGTAGCTTTTTTATCTTATCTTGACACCTCAAACAAATAGGAGCATTCGTCAAGGAGGAACATGCACGCATTCATCATCACTGTTAATACAAATAAACCGTAAAAACATTTATTATATTTTACGATCTATCCGTGTTTTGTCGATAACAAAACATAAAATCATCGTAAGTAGAAAATAAAGCTTATTAGTTTTAAACCAATAGTTGTCTAACTCAACTATTATCACTTTTTATTTATCTTATACATCATACTATTTATACACTTACTACGTTGTATTTTATAAAACGTTTGCCTCTTATCAAAACACACATAAATACATTTTTAGAATAAAAATGTATACTTTGTTACTTGAATATAAATTAACAAAGTATTTTCATTTCTATTAGAATGATGTCTTTCTTTAAGACAAAAGAAACAAAATAAAAGATTAATACATCATGCATGACATCACAACAAAATCTTGAAAAGATTTTTTACAATCTAAACTCGGATTTTATGTCAGACAAGCCGGTTCCTTTCAGTCGCACTAGCCGGTTTCATCTGTTAGTTGGAACCATCAAGAACCGGGCTATAGAGTTAGACGGTTCTAGTGGATTGCACTAACCGGTTCCATTATGACAATGGAACCGCACGAACCGTGCTACAGTAAAAATCAAGCCTATAATACCAAGCCATTTCTCTTGTTTTGGGCATTCATTTATATAGATTTCCTTTTCATATTCAGCTAACATGTGATCCTTGATCGTGTTTCTTTTCATTTTAGAGTTTTGGTTACTTTCTTATTAGGAGAATTATTGCTTACTTTTGCATACAATATCAAGCATCAAGGATCACTTGTCGCAAGTATCTCCCATCTCATGAAGATCTATCTACTGATCTTAAAGCATCATTCATCATCATAATCAATCAGATCATGTGTTATATTATATCCAGAATATTTAGTGAATAGGGCACAAAATAATGTATTAGGTAGTCACTTTAAGGATGGATCTACCTTTGTTAGATCTTAGTGTCTTGCTTAACACCTAGTAAAGGGTAAGCATGATGGGGTTTGTTCTTCCATATTGGGACACGGTATTTAGCTTAGTACCGTATAAAGGGTAAGAAAATGTAGGATTGGTTCATCCGTGTAAGAACCCGGTGTTTAGCATAGTACTAGATAAAGGGTAAGCAACGTTGTGAGGCTTCTCTGCCACTTGAAGGAGTTTTGGTGTCTAGTGAATTCGAACTCTCGAGTAGGTGACTCGGGGAGTAAAGTAGGGAAAGAAAGGAGACCTTGTAGCCAAACCACTATAAATATCCGTGTCATATATCCTTACTTTTATATCTTGCATAACATATTTAATTGTGTATACATACATATATATATATATATATATGCTTGCTCATAGATCTAACAAACACCTAACAAACAACTGAACAATTTAGAAATCGAAATTTTAATTGGTAAAACTATTTAACCCTCCCCTTTTCTAGTTTTCCACAATTGGTATCAAGAGTAGGTTACCAAAGTTTTTTAAAATATAGTGTATTTTAAATCTTTAAAAACCGATCAAATGAATTTCAAAAACTACAAACAATTTTTTCTCTAGATCTATCTGTGTTATCTATTTTGTTCCTTAAAGAAAGATTAGAGGATCATCAAAAATGATCACCGGATTTTTTGATGTCATCTCCGAAATTGCATTACCCCCAGTATGTTACATCTTGAAAAGCAAAAAAAAAGGTACACACTCTCTTATCCTTTTTAAATCTAGGTGTCCATTTTATACTATAATTTTTCTTTGATTGATTGAAAAGTGTTATGTGCTTTGTGATGTATTTTAGATTGTGATTATAATTTTTAGGTTAGCACACCTTGATAAATTCTTGCATGAAATCCTTTCGAGCATTTGTTGCACATCCCAGTCATGTTGTCTAAACGCAATATTACGGGCATTAGGCCTCCTTATTCAAAATTTAAACCTTTCTCACGTACTTCCATAAAAACCAACGACATCCTTATTTTTATATAAACGTTTCTCCTCCACTACAACTCTCATCCATTTTATAAATCAAACTATTTCATTTTCCCTCACTCTTTCAAATCCACCAATCACCATCATTCATGGAAACTCTCTTGGAAATCCTAAGCCCCATCATGATCGTCATTATCATCTCGCTCCTCATGCTCCTCAATCCAATATTCAAGTTCCCATTTGGAGATGTGTTTTTTATTTTAGCCTTTTATATTACCATTGTATTTCCTATCCTTTGTATCGCATTGTGCGTTGAAATGAAATATGTATAATAAATTTCCTTTTTCCTCTTGTTAAGACTTGTCGCGTATTTCATACTATTTCTTTTCATCATACATGCTTGTCATCCCAAATAAACGAATAATCAAAAAATAATAAAAAATAAATAAATATAATAAAATATATATCTTGATAAAATCTTTGTCATCTCAAAACCAATAATTAAAATTATATAACTATATATGTAAACAAATAAAAGGAGAAGAAATTTTTTACGTTTTCACTCTTAACCCTAGCCGATTCTATTGGCTACCAAAGTCGATTCCCTTCCACCAACAAAACCGACAAAACCGGCCAACTGATAGGACAAAAACATTTGTCCCTTCTCTATCACTTCACTGTTACAAAACTCCCTTCCCAAAAAACCTCCATTGGCGAACTACGTCCACCATAAACAATTTTTCGGGATAATCAACTTCTAAAAACGTGCAATTCATCTCATTGTAAGTATTGATCCTAATCAATCTCTTTAATTTAAACCTAGGTTTATTCTCTTTTAAATTTTATGCCTCTTAATTTTAAAACCTAATTTATCGACAAATTTAACGTAATTATGTATCTAAGATAACATTAGTTAGGCATTGCATCTTGTTTTTCGTTAGAAAAATTATTCATGTATATAAACTCAATGTCGAAAGATTTTTAGAAAAATCAAAGGGTAAATAATCGATTTGGTTGACATTGTTAATAACCGTAAAAACTAGACTCAAATGATTTCTGAAAGAGAATGTAACAACACTTTTTCTGTTTTAAGCAAATGAGTTTCGACATTTCAAGTTTATGTATCTATACAATAAAAATGGCAAAAATAGACATTGAAACCGGAATCCTCTTGTTTAATTTTTTTATTGATATATTTTTTCTATAGGTTCAAAATGCCAAAATCCATTCATGTTGATCACCATGATACCGTTTTTTACATTCCCAGATTCCACCAAATCTAAGGCCTAAACGAAAAAAATAGGGAAATTTACAAACAACTTAAACGCCGATTCTTCCACGAAGGTCACGTTATTGACCCCTCCTATCTGATAGACCAACCCAATCTTCACTAAACTTTTGCGACAATCAAATTCGACTGTCTCCTTGTTATCAATGAACAAATTTGTCCCGTATTTGTTCTTCAATTTTACAAAAGTTTTCGTCTCATTTGAAATTTGAATGGAACTCTCTCTATTGTATCCATCATTCGAAATGTTGAAATCTCTCTTCGACTCGAGGAGTTTGCTCAAATTCTTTGTGTTCCTTGTGAAGGAGTTTGCATGTTCACAACTGATTAATCGATCTCATCTCTATGAAATAGCATTGATTCAAATCCCGACATCTATTGCCTCCCATTAAGGACCCTTTGACAATCCGAGATACTCTCTTCTATGCTAAGGCTCCGGGCAAAACCCGTAAGGTCAAAGGCAAACCCACTATTATTGATCTCAAGTGGTCCTTTCTGAATTGAAGGTCGACTTCAAGAAATGGGAAACCATTCTTAGTGAAAATGTCATAAGCCTTACGAGAAATAAGGATCATCCGAATGTTTTCCTCTCCTACATGCTTTATTGTCTCACCATTAGAAAACAGTTCAACCTAGCGTACTACATTGCCAAAAGGATGGAAAGTGTGACGAGGAGCGATGTCATGGCACTTCCTTATGGAATGCTCCTCACTTGCCTCTTTAAGCATGTTCTCACCTCACACCCATATGCTATCACGGATCTTCACGACCTTGTGGATCACATCATGATTCCTCTCTCCGAGACACGAGTTTTTAGGTTTAGGATAATGCCATGTGGAAAAGGCTTAACCTCAAACTCATATGATCATCCGAGAATCTCAATCTCCACCTCAAAAAATATAGAATAAATTTAACTCCGTGTGAACAATTACACCTTGGACCCTAATTATCTACATTGACCAAATTCCACCCATTTTGAAGGAAGTGAATCTCCCGATTCAAGAATTCAAGCAAACCAAGGGAATGTTCAAATGCTTTGGTCATTTCCTCTCCAACCTCAAATAGAAGAAGTAGGGGTGTACTATAAGGTGTGAGTATGTGCTTAAGGGAGTGTTTGGTTTAAATAATTTGGTACTTGTAATCCTATGAATTAATTCTCTTGTCGCACTTTGTGTGTTTGGATATTTTAATGTTGTGTCATAGACTAAAATTTTTAATCTTTATGGATGATCTTATGTGATTTGTGCTTTTTTGATTGTTCCATCTTCTGGAATTAAGGACGTTTGGCATTATAAAACTGTATAGGATATAAGTGTTATACTTTATCCATAAGCCTTTGGAATAATCTAGTGTATGCATTTGATCAATACTATAAGAGAAAACAGGATTAGGAATGCTTTTAGATCACTACTAGAGATTTTGGAAATTTGAGAATCATGGCTGTTGCAGCCGTTTCCCTGTGCAGCATAGGCCGGTTCCATTGAGCCAATAGAACCGCCCTTGCCGGTTCTATAGTAGGCATTTGCTCATTTTGGGTGTTATCTATTTAATCTAAGTTCATAAATATGTTAGTTTAACTTGTCTTAAGGTATTCCAATGCCTGGTTTTTCCTTGTTTGACCTAAAAAGGTCTCTAATGATTATGTTTAGAGAAAAGTTAATGGAACTTGAATTTAATTTCTTGCATGAATTTTGAGTATAAGATATGACTTCTCTTGTACTTGCAATCACCACTATAACAAGCCTGGAACTCCAGACATTCTTCCTCTCTAATCACTATCAAAATGGTGTCAAGTGCAAACTCTTTCACCAAGAAACCTCCAAGGAAAATACATAAAACATATGTAATTGACATCTCATTAAATGAAACCTCACCCATTACTCAAAACAACATTTCCACCACACTTGATACCACCCTTGCACTCACCATCTCATTACCAATAACTAGCCAAGCAACCCCTACTCAAGGGATTGATGTATCACCATTAGCTCCTAGAGCTCTTATTTTCTCGACTTCTCCAAGTTCACCATTTAAACCATATCCCTACTTAGACACACCACCTAGGAGCTCCAATCCACTACCTCTACCATCCTCTCAAGGCTTCTCCCAAACACTCCCTCAACAAACACCTATGGACTTTGAACCATTTTTCCCTCTAATAAATCTCTCTAGAAGTAGGATGAGTGCTCAACCCGAGCCACTCATGAGTAAGAATCAAGTTTTAAAAGAACTTGGTCAACTCCATACTTTCTCCCACAACCTTGAAGAACCAATCCAAAATGTACAAAATAGCCTTATTCCTCCCACCTCCATCACTTCCTTGCAAATGCCACCACCATTTCACTTTACCACCACCTCCACTACATCCATTCCACTATTTAGACCCACACTTCCACCATCAAATACTTTTATCCCTCTTGATCAATCCATATGGATTGAAGGACCCTCTACTCTTCCTCTACCTCAAGAACACTCATGCCCTTATTGTCAACGCACTGAAACACTCATTCACAATCTTCAAGATGAAATGAGGTTCATGTTGAACCACATTCTCAAATGACTCAACCACCTCACCATACAAAGGCCTTAAGATGGTGATTACAAGTTCAAGTGACCCTAAGAGTTTAAAATATTAGATTAGTCAGAATCAAATCATGATTTTAGTTTTCTTTGACTTAGTTTAATGTATTTTTTACTTCATGATTTGTATAATCTTAATGAATCTTTTAGATTGATGATTGATGATTCAAGGATTTGGTAGTAATCTTGATAAAGTTTGCTCCATTGTTTTACTAAGTTGCTGTTTATATGGTGTTTTATTTGAATAAATTGCTTCTCGCCAAATCTAGGTGAAGCTGACTTAGTGCAGGTCATCCGGTTCTCTTCTCTAGAGGGTCGGTTCCATCTGTCAATGGAACTGGATAGAACCGGCTACTCAGCAAATTATTTTTCTTTCTTCTTCTATTTCTCATGATTAGAAATCATATCATTATACAATTTTATCTCCTCATAAGGGGAGTGCATCTCTTGATGTTGAATACATTACTAACATGTGTTTTTTTAGCATTATCACTTCATTTGGATTCCTTAACGAACCCATTTAGTGGGAGCTTTCATCAAGGGGGAGCATTGCACTTGAGTCCTTACGAATCACATTTAGTTCTGACGTTCGTTGGTCTCTCTCATATCTCTTGTCTCATATCTAACCTTTTGCATCATTGCATTTGACTCTTTACGAATCAATTTTGGTTCCGCTCTCGTCGGTCCTATTCATTCTAATTACTTTGCATAGCATTTTTGGGTTAGTTTTTCTTCGACGCTCTTTTTGTTTCGACAAAAAAGGGGAGAAGGAAATAAAAACTCCAATTTAAAACTTATAAATTTTATATTTTACTTCCGAGAAGTTTATGTTTTCTCATCAACAAAAAGGAGAATATTGTTAATAAAAATAAACCGTAAAAACGTTTATATATATTCTATGATCTATCCGTGTTTTTTGATAACAATACATAAAATCATCGTAAGTATAAAATAAAGCTTATTAGTTTTAAACCAATAGTTGTCTAACTCAACTATTATCACTTTTCATTTATCTTACACATCATACTATTTATGCACATTTACTACGTTGTATTTTATAAACATGTGCCTCTTATCAAAACACACATAAATACATTTTTAGAATAAAAATTGTTGGGAATTATAGATTTAATGAGACAAAAGAAACAAGTAATGAAATAAAAAGATCAAAATCGTCATTAAAGAATTCTACAAGATGTAGGAGAAATATAAAGATTAAAGAAGATCTCCTTAAGAAGATAAAGATAACAAAAGATAAACTTAAATGTTTAAAAGATTTATTAATATCTTTATACTTATCCTTTGTAAGCCTTGATATCTCTATATATAAAGAGATTCATAGGCATGTAGTTTATATACACAAAAGAAAAATATGTGTGTCTGTGCAAGAGTTAGAGATGTAGACGTCTATAGTGGTGGTGTAGCCTCAAGGTCAAGGTAACTTGATCCTGTTACAAATTAGTTACAACCATTATATTCTGATAAAATATAATTAAGGCTTGGAGTGTTTGATAATAAAGAAAAACCTTGTTGAATAACTTTGTTCATTATGCTATTTCCGCTATGCATATTCTTTATGTTCATTGTTATTATTATCCTAGATATAAAGATCTAAACAATATAAGCTTAAACGATCCAAGAACTATCACGTATTTTAGTTCTTGTTATTGATTTTGTGTATACTTTGTTACTTAAATATAAATTAACAAAGTATTTTCATTTCTATTAAAATGATGTCTTTCTTAAAGACAAAGGAAACAAATTAAAAAGATTAATACATCATGCATGACATCAAAACAAAATCTTGAAAAGATTTTTTACATTCTAAACTAGGATTTTATGTCAGACAAGCCGGTTCCTTCCAGTTGCACTAGCCGGTTCCATCTGTTAGTTAGAACCGTCAAGAACCGGGCTACAGAGTTAGCCAATTCTATTGGATTGCACTGGCTGGTTCCATTATGACAATGGAACCGCACGTATCGTGCTATAGTAAAAATTAAGCCTATAAATACCAAGCAATTTCTCTTGTTATGGGCATTCATTTATATAGATTTTCTTTTTCATATTCAGCTAACATCTGATCCTTGATCATGTTTCTTTTCATTTTAGATTTTTGCTTACTTTCTTATTAGGAGAAGTATTGCCGATTTTTACATATGAGATCAAAATCAAGGATCACTTGTCGCAAGTATCTCCCATCCCATGAAGATCTATCTATTAATCTTAAAGCGTCATTCATCATCATAATCAATTAGATCATGTGTTATATTATGTCAATAGTATTTAGTGAATAGGGCACAAAATAATGTATTAGGTAGTCACTTTAAGGATGGATCTACCTTTGTTAGATCTTGGTGTTAGCACCTAATAAAGGGTAAGAATTATGGGGTTTGTTCTTCCATATTGGGACATGATATTTAGCTTAGTACCGTATAAAGGGTAAGTAAATGTAGGATTGGTTCATCTGTGTAAGAACTTGGTGTTTAGCTTAGTACCGGATAAAGAGTAAGCAACGTTGTGAGGCTTCTCCTCTACTTGAAGGAGTTTTGATGTCTAGTGAATTTGAACTCTCGAGTAGGTGGCTCGGGGAGTGGAGTAGTGCAAGGAGACCTTGTAGCCGAACCATTATAAATATTCGTGTCATATATCCTTACTTTTATATCTTGCATAACATATTTAATTGTGTATACATATGTATGTATATATGTATATCTATGCTTACTCATAGATCTAACAAATATCCTAACAAACAACTGAACAATTTAGAAATCGAAATTTTAATTGGTAAACTATTAAACCCCCCCCCTTTCTAGTTTTCCACAATCACTTTTACTCTTCAACAATTCTTTGCGTTTCGACCAAAAGGAAGATATCATTTCCTTCATCACATAGTTCTCCTATTTTATTTATTATATATGTTGTACAAAACTAACCTTATTGTAGGTTAATCTTTTGAATTTGATCCATGGCTCCGCTATAAACCAAGGATAAACCAAAATTTAAATTTTTTTATGACACATACCAACAAAAACCGAGTATTAATAGAGTCTAAAGGATAGGAATTTATATGACTAGCACAATAACCCTCAGAATTCCACCCCAAAAATATGAGGTTTGCCCTTAGATCTTTTGGAATTTAGATACACATCATTGGTAACCCAAGATAATTTAATCTTTACCCGGTTCGAGTTAAGGTTGATCTGCAGGCGTGCATGTCTATTCCATCGTTACGGCCATGTATACATTGCCTTGTCACCTTTTTTAGAATGTCTGGTGTTAGTATAATTCATATGAGTATACCGGTAGCATATTAAATTCTAGAACTTGTTTTACTGTTGTTTCTTCTCGAGACCCTTGCACAGTAAGTATTAGATTTGTTTGATAAGAGGCATTTATGATAACCCATGTTTTAAACCTGTAACTGTTATGATGTCACACCGATCATTATAAATATCCATACACCCTGCCATGCACTCACCTTTAGTGGAGAATACCCATAGTATAACCCTCCAAGCCTATCCTTTTTCATGTTCTCTAATTTTCTGGTTAAGCCGAACTATTAATGAAGAACATTGTTACCCTTAAACCAATTGTTACAAGCAAATCGCCTTAGCCTACCTTATATGTACTCACCTTTAGTACATTGTAATGTTTAACCCAAGTTAATTATTGAGTACACGGTTGCTAAGTCCTTATCCTTGTAAATACAGTTTTGGGACGATTGAGATTCATGGTAGTATTTATTTCGCGGAGGAATGGAAAAGAAAAGTTAAGTCAATACCCCCATAAGTTTGTCAAATGATCTCCATGTTATTTTGATCCACCTTAAATCGGGTCAGTAGATAGATTGTAAATATCGAGCATGTAAAAGCTTAAGTGTAGGGGTACGTATTATAAACCCTATGTGATGTATTGTGTTATTAAAAAAAATGAGAAAAGAAAAAGAAAGAGATTGATGTAGAATTGTGTAGAGTTTGTAGATCTTCGTCTGAGTCTTGGCTTAGCAACCAAACAAAAGTGTATTCGTGTAAATAATTAGCTAACCCTTCCACTCCAAATTTCACCCAAAGCCACCCAAATGTATCCCACCCGTTTCCATTTCCATTATATGTTATCTTACACCTACACCCTACAACCCTTTAAAAGACCTCTTAGATAGTAATGAATAATGCTTGCACCTAGTGGTAGATGTTTGATCCTTTACCAAGCATATGGTAATTTATATGCTATGACAGATAATGAGTGTTGATTTTCCATTTCTCCCATATGTTATAATTTATTATACAACTGGGTGAAAGAGAGAATCCCCAAACACTTATGTGATGTGCTAGTATATATTTTCTGTGATTTTAATTACGAGGTATAGAAGGTTGTGTTGTAAAATAATTTTAAAGAGTAGGTAAAATAACCCCTCATATTGTTATTGTCTAGATAGAAAAGCCCATTTCTTTAGGATAAGCAAATCTCAAGTGTAGGGGTATTTGATGAAGTGTCATTTTATACACTTTTTCATGGTCGTTTAACCCCCTAAATCGTGTATTTATGCTCAAAATAGGTACTTAATCATTCATTTTCATGTATTTCTCATTTGGGGACATTTGGAAGAATTACACGTGACTTGGGCTCATTTGGAGAAGAAACGGACAAGACTACTGTGACATCCGTCAATTTTGAGGACAGTAACCAGAAGCAAACGTATGATAATTGACTCTTTTGATTATTATTGGAGTCACTTTTATGTGGTTACATGACTCTTAGCATTTAACGCTTGTTTTTTGTGCAACTCGAGTTTCGAGTCAATGTATATCCTGAGCTTTAAATTCTATTTTTTTTAATTTATAGTTCAAACTCACCATAATAAAAAAACACACAGATAGAAAAACCCAATGACATCTTCTCCCCTCGCTACTGTGTTCGTCGTCCCAACCCCAAACCACCATTATCATCACTAAAAAAATCCAATTAATCACTTCCAATCAACCTAAAAT
>BQNB010166758.1:0-14077 GCA_026074375.1 Tanacetum coccineum | reverse complement strand
GTTACCGCGGGTATTTTTTTATGTCAATGCGTCGGTACTTTTGTAACATTTTTTTCCTCCTTATTTTGTGCCAACAATTTAAATAAATAAAAAAAAAAACTAATTGGGCCGGGCCAAATTTTTTGGGCTTTTTTTTGGCCCAGCACTGTAGCAGTGCGGTCAAATGATAGTCAAACATTTGAGAATTGTATTATAGGTTAATATTTAGGCATTTTGTCGGTTTAAGTCTTTGTACTTTTGAGTGTCAGATAGGAAAAAGATGATTTATGTGTTGAAGTGAGTGACGAAAAGTTTCGTCATTAAGTTTGTATAAGCTTTATGACGAACAAATATCGTCACTAACAGTTACAATAGTAACAAAAAGTCATTCGTTACTAAATTAATTAATGCGGTTCGGGTTCTTAAAATCACGTGATGCCTTTTTTTTTGCTAAGATAAAAGTAATTTTTTAAACTCTTTCTGTGATTTTTTTTTAAACTTAAGAAGGTGAAAAGTTTTATTATTCGATTGCAATTACCCTTAATGACAAACATTTTTCATGACAACCTATCCGAAGTTGAGTAATGAAAATTTTCTTGACTAAGGATCGTAACAAGAAATGAGTTAGACGTGGACCATTAATACTAGACTCAGTGACAAACACGTTCGTCACTAACATGTATATTAATGACAATTTATTGTTTCGTCATTAAATATATGCAAGTGACGAGATATAGTGACGACAATTCTATATCGTCACTAAAATTGTGTTAATAGTGACGAAAAATATGGGTCGTCATTAAATTTCCGTCACTATAGCCTCTTTTTTTTGTAGTGTGATATGGTAAACTTAATATAAATTTCCTATCTATTTTTGAAAGTGGACAATTAATTTGAAAAAATAAAAAAAGAAACATGGACTATAATTATTGACAGAGGGAGTACTTTTTTATAATTTTTTTATATAACAAATTCTATTTATTAAATATTTATCAGCTTCGTTATAACAATACACCAATAAAAATGTCTTTAAATTTCTCGAATAAAATGAGCTTAATATTATAATGATTTAAATTTACGTACGATTTTATAAACAACCATTATTAATATTTAAAAATCAACTTCTTATTTCAGAGAATAAGTTAAAATGATTATAAATATTTGAATAATATAGACGGTGGAATCATTATAACGATCAATATTAGTTCAAGAAAAAACTTTTATGTACGTTTTACTTTTATAATGTAAACTATTTAATTAACAGGAATTATTAGTATACTAACCGAATACTTTTATAATACGTCAGATTAATAGATATAAAGAATATAAATTGTATTATACGGCATTTAATTATATGAAAATGCAAAATTATATAGACATATGTAATATTTTTTGTGCAACGAAGATAAGTACTTAAATGATCAAACAATACACCATTACAACGTGCGAACACTTTCTTTCCTCGTTATTATTATTAGTTAGGACTTAGGACTTAGGTCATTTAACATCCAGTCATCCACTGATGATTTATGCGACACAGGAAGAGCAACTGTAGGGCCTAGAGGCCCACTCTTTTTATCACCAGATTCCACAGTAACTGGCAGCCCATTCTGTACCCATGCAAGATATCCACCTCCCATGTTGTACACATGCTTGAGTCCCTACAAATAGTTTTTTATATTGAAATTTAATCTAGGTTTTATTCGGTTTAAATACTTGATTAAAGACAAGTCAAGTTAACTATTGCTCAAAAAATTAGACCGACTATGGAAGTAATATTTTCTTTTTACATTAAAAAGTTGAACTGAACAATGATTTTGAATTTACAAGAGATAACAAACTTACTGCGTCAAGAAGATCAGTTGTTGCATATACCGAACGAACCCCAGATTGACATCCCTTCAAACATTAAAAACAATAATGATTAAAACAAAATGGAGTTATATGGATGGATATAAAGCCAAAATGCACATGAGCTTTTGATAAAAGGGAATACGAGTTAGAAATCTAAATACAATTGAAAAAAAAAAATGTTTTGTGGATATTGTTTTGTGGATACATTTGATCCCCAGATTGACATCCCTTCAAACATTAAAAACAATAATCCTTCCGTCCCATTTTATTTTCACGTCTGAGTTTAACCCGGTTTATATTTACCCATATCTTCGACCGTATGTATTTTTACCAAATTTTTAACCCCGTTGGGGCTTTTTTATAGGACATTTTAAGAAAAAAAACTAACCTAATACTTTTGTTTTCTCCCCAATCACTCAAACAAAGTACGGTAACCCTACCTAGTTACATTCAATGGCTTTTTTTCTTCCCCCAATGGCAATCGATCATGTAATCGAGTTCTCCCAACTATTGCAAATGCACACATTCGTTTTGCTAGACGTTATATATGGGCTGAGAGAAATCCAGAGCGTCGTTTTTTGTTTGCCCAAGACCATCGGTATTTTCTAGTTTCCTTTGTTTTATAAAGTATGTTATATTGCCTAAATTTTATAATTTTTTTACTTTCTTTTTGTTAGTCTTCTTATCAAAGGTGTGATGCTTTGATAACGCCCAAATTATATATGTTTTCGGTGCCGTTATTTATACATATTTTATCATTTCTCGTGAACTTTTGATACTTAATAGCATGAAATACTTGCAGTTTCACTTGAAGACATCCCGAGCTCAAATAAACAAAGATCAAGTACTTATACACTTCGGAAATCAAGATACAAGAAAAAGATAAAGTCTCAAGCTGGAAAGTGCAATTGTGCGCCGCACTTACCCAATGTGCGCCGCACTTCTCCTCAAAGTCAAAGAATTAAAGACTGTAACATTTTTCAATTTCAGGTCATTTTACGACTCCAATTATTCTTCACTGTTTATTTTAGTCCAATACGCGTTTACTTTTAATTTAACTTTTAAACTAAATAGCGTAGACTAGAAATAATCTTTTACATTAAACGGTCACCAAATGAATTTAATGATTTACGGTCAAACAAGTGTTATGTAATTTTAAGAAGATAAATTATTGACCTTGCGCATTTATTATTTTATTGGTCACGATTAAAGGCTTAGTTTGTAATAATACTACCTTTTTAGAACACTCACCGGAAAATACCTATACCTATCTATACTCTAACCAATACCCACTTTAAAACCTTAAACACAAAAGTTACTCAATTTTTGTGTTAATAAGCCATTATGGCCGGCTATGGGTAAAGAAAACAAATAACCTTGGTAAATCAACAATTTATACCCAACCTAGAAGTAATTAAAGAAGTGTACTAAATAAATCTTACCCAAGACTACATCTTGCGTTTTCACTCCCTAAGCAACTCGTCACCCACACAAATCAACTAGGAAATCTTCTTTTATCTTCCTAAGTACATGTACAACTAGGACCGATTAGGCTTGTCCCTAATGTTTAATTAGCCTTAAAACCCAAAGGATATAACCATCTTGGATCCTCTTTTGTTCGTGGATAACCGCGTGCTAAGGCAACAAGCACCAACACAACAACCATTTTTTTTTTTTTTTTTTTTTTTTTTTTTTTTTTTATTTAAAGATTTTCAAATCTTAAGCAAATCTTGTACCATAATCTTGCCATTAAAGAATGTACTTAGGAGGTATTGTCAATACCATTTGAGATTAACTAGAAACCTCAAAACCACCACTTAGGGCACGGTTTGGTTTAGTTAGGGACTAGAGAAAGCTAACTAATCCTAAAGTCTATATAAACCCACTCATGCATAACACAAAACACTTCTTACAAACACTTAACAAGTCTCTAAACAAAAACCATCCTTGTTCTCCTTTTTGTTTCGGGACACCACTGCCGCAACCAAACCACACCATAACACGACGTCACAATAATATTAAGAGGCTAGGGGACTTCGTTTAAGCGTTTGGAAAGCCAGGGAGGATTGGGTTTCAAAGCTAGTTTTGATATACGATCGTAAATACACTTCGGGTTGTCATTCCACACGTCCAAACTCGACACCAAGACTCTAGGACTCCTTGTAAGTCGCGCTCTAAGCTTACCTATTCATATTATGTTTACCTTACCTTGATTTCTAGACATATGGGTCACGTTAGTTTGTAATTAACAAACTAACGAGAGTTGTGCATGCATGGTACGATTTATACGTATACATAATCTTGTGTGGTGCTAAAAATGTGTAACATAGATAAAACACGACTCGTCAAGGGCTAGGGCAAGAAAGGGGTACGTTAAAAACACATACACACGTAAACTTTATCTATGAATTTGATGGCTTGACTTGGGAATGGGTATTCCAATTAATGGAATGGTTGCATGTATGGTATAAGAATTAGAAGCATGCCTAACGAGCTTGAATTAATTGACACGACATCAAAGATTATGAAACACAAACCAAACGCACCACAATGGACGTTTAAGTCCATTGTTGGGCCTTAAAACCCACGAGTGGGTCACCCATACTTATAAGATGGATTGTTCATAGCTTAAGTGCTTAATAGTGGACATACGTGCCTAATGGAAAACCTTAACGAGACCTATTATCTCTTATAAATCCTAACGTGCCACTATGGGCTTAATTATAAATCCTAACGAGGCCCAATTCGGGCCCAGTGATCTCTAATAAGCTCGAACAACTTATTTGAGGGCTTATACAGGTTTGGTAGGCTTATTAAGGGCCTAAAGTACTCATGGACCTAAGTGGGAGAAACCCACGCGTTTAAAATGCTTAACGGTCTCTTAATGGGCCCAAAGGCCCATTAACGGGGCTTATAGCTTATGGAATAAGCCAGGAAGTACGAACAGATTAAACAGGCTATAAGTGCTTAATGAGATTAGAAAAGTAAGTTGGATCATGGATGAAACCCAACTGGACCCTTTTAACCTCTACGGGTTGAACGAAATGGGCTAACAAGCCCAATAAGCTCAAATAAGCTCACCCGAGCTTATTTAGAAGCTATCACAGTTTATATAGCTTATTGGAGTCTAAGGAAGACTTTTGCCACTTTTCAAATCTTAATTGGGCTTAAAATGCGATTTTTACAAGTTAAGGGACTAAAAGTTCTAATTAACAAAACTTAAAGGTTTTTTAAAACTGTTCAAAACTGGATTTATAAAGTTTTAGGGACTGTTTTGTCACTTCTGAAACTTAAAGGGCTGTTTTAAAAGTTATAAGGAAACTAAAGTGTTAATTTTTGTAAATTGAAGGATCTATAAAGGTGTGAATGTGGAACCTAAGGGTTTAAAATGTAAATATTATATTTTCATAAACATAGGGACTGTTTTTGTAAATATAGAAAACCTAAGGGTATTTTATGAACGAAAGTGATTTTAATAAACACTTAACGAATCAGACAAGTTATAATATTTATCGGATATTATACAAATTAAAACACGACTTAATAAACCTAAGGTATACGTGTGTAATCGTATACCTTCCCAAGAGCCAGACAGTTAAAGACAAATACAATAAACATGTGCTACCACTACACAAGTTGATAACAGTTTATCAAAACTAGCAAAAATTTATTATTGTTTATGCATTAAGTCGTTAGCCTAAAAACTTTGTATACTTAGACTGGCCGTATTTACTTAGGTATTGACGGTGAGATTCATTTGTTGCTATACTTGGATATATTTATCATTTTCAGAGGACTACTTACTAAGGTGAGTTCATAGCCTTATGTTTTACGAATATTTAAATGATTTACATCTTTGGGGTGAGAACATGCTTTGTTTTACAAATTTAACGCAAGTGTACATTTTATACTATGATTACGTGTTTGCCTAAGTAGCGATAACCCACTGAGCCCTTTTATCATGAACTGTCAATTGCTAGATTGCGAGCGCGAATGTTATAAATAGATCTATTTGGGATTGACATCCCCGTTTGGGTGAGTAGCGCTCACTGTGCCGGTTTGTCGGACAACAAACGTATACCATGTAGGATTTGGGATGTTGCGAGTTAAAACATCATTCACGGGCAATGTTGGCAATTTATTGCATTCATACATGTCGAGCTTCAGTGTCATGAGCTTAGGAAAACGTAATTACTTTTTATGATGTTTGCATTTGTTGCTTAATCATATACTTGGAAATCTTGTGGTCCTACAATTTACATACATAAACCTATGAATTCACCAACTTTATGTTGACGTTTTAAGCATATTTTTCTCAGGTCAATAGGGCACGAGGTGCCAAGATACATTAGGGGTCAATCCGTAGAGAGTCAATATTAAAGATTTAGGGCGTATTACATTTTGGGACATTTGTTATAAACCGAAATCTTAACTTATGTTGTCAAACAAATTTGAAGCCACGAGCTTATGTAATGAACAAGTATTATGTTAAATCCAATGTATCTTTTTAAACGACGCGTTTAGTGGTCGTTCTCATATCTTGTGCTATTGATCTATGAAGTAACGCCCTCGGATATTCAACATTCTGCTGCTACCCAGATTTGGGGGTGTTACAGATATGAAATTCCATCTTTACATATGCTTACATGACATACACTGTTTTAGCCTTAGTAGTTTACTAAGTGCTTCCATGATTGATATACGCGTATATAAATTATACTACGTATATTACTATAAGAGTCTTATAATTAATACTTATATAAGTTATTTACTTTCACCCTAAAATCAGCCTATAAATAGGAGATGAATTTTCACCACAAATCATCCCTTCATACTCATTTCCCTCATATCACACACACTCTCTCTCACCCTTATGATATCCTAAACCCTTTCCAACCCTTCTCCCAAGCATAAACACCATACCTTTTGAAGATTCAAGATCAAACAACCAAGAACAAAGAAGAACACCATCTTAGTTTATTGAAATAATGAAGTTTCTTGTTGAATCAAGTTATGTTATGAACTACATAGCCATAAGAGGCTAATTCTCTCATGACTATTCGGTGAAGTTATGATAATGAATAAGTGTTTGGTATGATTGTGATCTCATTAATCTTAAGCTTATGTTGCATCCCTATTATATCTTATCTTGTCGGTTTTGCTTATTGACTTAGATTATATTGTTAGGATTTAAACAAACTAGGTAACCAATTAGCCACGAGTACGCAGTGAATGGATCTAGTTTTAGCACATGAATTAACACATGATAAAGGAAGAAAAACTTACCTCTTGCTATTAATCTCGAAAACACATTAGTGGTTAAATTATCACCTCTACGATTGCTCACACAATAACGTCAACTGAATACGCCAAGTTGTCTAGACTCGACTTCACGAACCAAACACCCTTTGGTGCTATATCGATTACCAACCGCACCCTTGTGAGCCTTAAGCTAATCGAACCAAATCAAAAAACCTAATTAGGGTTTGTAGCGAAACCCTAATTACCAAACTTCAAACCGAAAACCCTAGATAGGGTTGTGTGTTGCGTCAAACAAGGAGGAAACACCAAAACAAACACCATGTGTTGAATCAAGAATCGTCTAGCAAGGAGGAAGAGTAAACCGAAAAACCCTAAAGGGTTTCGGTAGACTTGGTTTGAAAGAAAGAACCAAAAAACCCTAAAAGGTTTTAAGGTTTCGGTTAGGGTTTATGGGGAGAAATGGAGCACCGAATTTCTTTGGTGTTTTTTTAGATTGAATGGATGATTAATGAGGTTTAGGGTGGGGGTTTATACAGGCACCCAACCCTAAAGCTTTTGGAACAAGATAAGCATCTTTTCCATATTTATCTAAATCTTTTTCCTTTTCCTTTTTCTCCTCTTCATAGCCGGCCAAACACCCCTTCTAGAACCTTAGGGGAGTCGGCCAAACAATAGGCTCCCTTGTGGTTCGGGTTTTGTCCGGTTTAGTCCCTTGGTTTTATATATTTAATATATCCATTAAATTAGTTAAACAAGTAACGTAATTAACGACTATTTAAATATTTATTTCGTGAAGTAATAAAACGTATTCTTCGTGTATTAACGTGTGTGCCCCCAATAGGCTCACGTACTTCTAACGTATAACATGCGAAACTAACTCACATAATCCAACAGCTCCCACTTAGGAGTTGGAGTAGCAGTCAGCATTTATATTGGCAATGGAAACGTCTAGCAACACTCGCACTTGCCTTTAAATTAGAAATACTTGAGATAAAGTTTCAAGAACAATCTCAGCTTTTAATGGTCATGTATTTCTTGCTTTATAATCATCCCTTTGTTACAGATACCGTTAAACCATGGATATGGATCCTAACTCATTCCATATAGTTTAACATTATGTTTCTCGTTATAGAAATAATTCAGATATACCTAATGTAATCAAGAATCATCTTAGATTACCCTTTGGGAACGGCCATTCATTTATCTGATTAATTCTGGAGAGGGCCCATGGTATCATTCTGCACATATCAAGTGGAGAAACAAATTCTATATTGACTACAAGTGTTGTGGATGCTGCTTCACATCAACCTTTACAAAGAATAGCTTTATACTACCATTTATTCAGGATAACGTTTGACTTATACTTAAAAAGTGATATCCACACATGCAGAACTTGCTTGATCTCAAGTCTAAGGATGACTTATTAAACCATTTTTGATATCTTACTCATGACAAAGATCCAAAAGTAAATATTCGAAGGTTGGGGTGTCCAATATGCATCCCTTGTGAATAACATGTGAGTTTGGTGGGAACAATCCACATATTCAAATGTATGCAACTAACACTCAAATTTGCCTTATGTAACAATATTCCCATATTGTTATCCGACAATGGACATATTTAGAATAATACAATTATTCAACGATTAAACATTCAATATAGGATAACAAATTATTATTGAAATGAAGAACGGAATACCAAGGTATCTTTATTCATCAGAAAGTAAAAATTGTCTTACAATCCCAATTATCCACATACTAATAAAACAGATATGCATGAGACTAATTAGTAAGTTGAAGTCTAATGTTTCCAACATTCTTAACTCTTTCTATGCAAGAAAGCTAAATAGTCATCTGAGTAAACTTTTTAAATACTTGTTTCAAATTCACAAATTTATGAAAGATTTAATGAGTGTCGTATGTATATTTGCATACTATTGCAAGAATCATAGTATGAAAATGTGACAGTACCTTTTGAGGGTGTTTGAAGTCAGCAACATACCTATCTAAGACAATCATTTTTACAGTTTCATAAAATGTAAAGTATTTTCATTCTTTAATGTGTATTGCAACAATGCTCTTAATTGAGCATATCTAGTTAGCAGATTTATCATAAATGATGAAATCCTACTATAACTAGGATTTATTATCCTCTAGCATCTATGTACACAAACAACATTATGCCTTATATAATTCGTAAACACTTGTTTTAACAGTCATCTAAACCACTTCTCATTAGATACCGTTGTGGCAGTCATCTAAACACTCTCAATTAGATATGTTGTTGATATGATCGTCTTGCTCTTGTGCAAAAGTTACACAAGACTCTATACACAATCATAGATATATATATATATATATAATATTGATATATATATATATTATATATATATATATATATCCTATTTATATATATATTTATCTTAGATTGTGTATGAGTCTTGTGATTACTTTTTGCAAAGAGGCAAAGACGAGCTAGTTAACAACTTAGGTTTTAATTATTAAATTATCTCAATTGGAATTCATCATTAAGATTGCTTCAATGATATACTTGCATTATGGTTGGACTTAATTACGATATGTTTATTTAATAAACATTTGTTCCAAGGTTGTTTGTTTTATTTCCTAAATTCCCAAGTGAAGTGTCATTTCAATCTTAAGGATTAACATCTAGCTTAGATGAAATTATACCTTCAATACGTTATACAACATATGAATTTTTGGAAAGCCATAGTGCTCCCACTTGATGTCAGGTGTACTCAGAAGTTATCTTAATTTAATCAAAAATCATATTGTAATTAAACTTAAGATTTCACCTCGTAGATGGCATTGATCAATCCCACTTGGATTCTCATTATTCTTGTATACTTTATAAACATTATTTGAAACTCATAAACTTTCTTGATTACACACCGTCCTCTCAAAAGGTAATCATAAAGGAAAGAGTTATAAAACTTAATTGCCATGTACCAAATACAAACTCATAACCCTTTTGATTACGCACCGTCCTCGCAAAGGTAATCATTAAGGATAGTGTTATGAACCTTAATTCGCTATATTTCAGATTCAAGAAAACATGTATGAAATTAGTTATCTTTATATAATTAATGCGTGTAGAAAAGAAATATTTAATCATAGTCAATTTGCTCTGAGTAAGATTAAAACTCTTTCATCAGTCAGCATTTATATGTATACAATCTTGTCATTATGAGCCTTTCTTCAAAAGAAACTCATTCTAACCTTACATTTTACTGTTTGGTGAAAGATCAATCAAGCTCATAACATTGATTGTCTTTTAAGGACTGTAATCATTCATATTTCTAAGATATTTATCAGATCCAAGATGTGATAATTCATCTTATTAGTTAACAGGTTTATTATGACCCACTAACTTATATTCTTCAGCATTGATATTAAAATGTCACTCCATTGATGAGGCATCCTTACGGACTTATGAATGAGAGTTACATTATACTTTGGTTCAACATTTTCATGTTTTAACCTTAGTATGACATCAACAAGTGAATTCAGAAGGTTATGTATTTTGTTCTTGAATATCTTCAAGATCTATAGATGCTCCCACTTACTTTTGTAAGTAGAGATTATTCTCTAAATACAAAGTGTTTAAGCAACAATAAATTTTGTTCTTAATTGAAAAATACAAAACATATTTTAAGTTCTCATCTCTAGCTTGTTAATACTATGCTTCATAAGATATTAACAAATTTCAGAACTTTAATCAAGACATAATAGGATTCATCCCAATCCATAAATAAATAATGTCTTGAATACCTTCTAGGTTGGAACTATATTGAGTGTATCCCTGACACATGCAAATTTCTAACCTTGATCGATTTTGGAGGTAGAGCAATTAAAGTTATCAGAAATCAAACAATACGAATACAGTTTGTTTTAACACATTAGACATACCATGATAGTGCGGTATTCTATGAGTATTAGAATTGAGAGAATCCATCAGAATTCTTTAGATAACTTAATTCTCTATGGATAAAATACTTGTCAATTCGGTCGAGCCAAATTGAATACACAATATTTTACAACAAAGTGCATGCTATAGTGTATATTTCTTGAATAATACAAGAACCCTATGTTCACGTGTTCACAAGAAGACAGAACTGTTTAAGAATTATATGTTCATGTGTTTACAAGAAAACAGAACATGTCAAGTATACATTATAAGTCTTTGAATAATTCAAGGACCTCATGTTTATGTGTTAACAAGAAGACATAAATTTTTTTACTACATACTTTATGTTATAAGTCATTGATTAATTCAAGGACTTCCTAATTATGTCTTAACTAGAAAACATAATTATAGTAACTAAAGTAGTTATGAACGCAATCTCTTGAGTTCAATAGTAATTTCAAGTTAATTTCATACTTCAAAATTATGATTATTATAATTTAACCATAATTAGACTGACTAAAACATGTAGTCAAAATGTTGAAGTAGTTTTACATTATATCATGACATTTGAATGTAATAGAGTAACAAACATCTTGTATGTTTAAGTCCTAGCAGATTTATTAGCTTTCTTACTTTGCGGTCAAGAGAAACCAATAATATGTTGTTCCTTGCACACACTTTGAGATTTCTCCCACTTGTGTAAGGTACAACATCATATTATGAAGACAAACAACACAACATGTGCTTGATTGTGTAAACAATATGATAATATCATAGATATTACACGTAGATTTAGAACCATAACGTTTAATAAGGAATTGTGGATTATTATTCTATAGATAACGTTTCGGAAAGTAACATCAGAAGGCAACGTGTTATCTAATAAAATAAAATGCAATTTTCCTTTAAGCAATGGTCGTTTATATTTGGAAAGTAATGAATTATTTCAAAGCAGGTTCAAAATAATATGGGTGACTAACAAGGAAATAAATCTCGTAGCTCCCACTGAAATTAACATTACATGAGAGTCATTTCAGTAATAAAAACGCAACGCTCCAACTGGATTTGTCAACACTGTAAGTGTTACATCACTAGTAGAAAGCAAATAGCAATTTATTAACTTTCCTATTCTCTTAGAATACCCACAAGTAGTAATGTACTTAGGTATTGAATAGAGAATATGAAGTTCTACTTATGTAAATGAGGAACTAGCCATTCATGCTTTCATTTAACTTGAATATAAGCATGCAATTTCTCTTTTATCGTCTATATAGCCACAAGGGTATTTAGCACATTAAGGAATAATGTGAGTCCAAGAAAAAAAATCTAGAAAATATGCTAATAATTTCTTTAGTCATTGCGGTTTAAACTCATACATCGTGACAAGTGCAAGATGTCATTTATTTTGGTAGCTATTAACAAAATGTTCTCTAGGTACACAAAATATTTTATCTTTCAATATTTCATGACCGAAAAAGGGTTAATGAAAGATCGTAAGTGAGTTTAAATATAATTTAGGAAAAATTCAATTATAACCCTATCTCAATTTGGTCAACTAAGGAGAAAAGATAGGAGTTGTTGTTCCCAAACTCGGATCTAATGCCTTAGCTTGTAAGGTTATTGTCACCGTGGATAAATCCAAACTAACAATGAGAGAAACTTTATTAACATGTTTCACTAAAGGTTATGTGGAATCTAACCTTTAATGATCAAGAAGAATAACAATGAAATGAATGAAACTGTGAAATGAATAGAATAGTGAGTTACACAAAAAGCTTTAATATTATTGATGTAATAATACGATTACTCAACCAGTACTAGGGTTTACACAACCTTAAGGCTATGAGAGAATATATTTCGGATTGATATCTTTCAATACTAACCTAAGGACTCATTTTATAGCACAAGGAGCCCTGTACAAGATAATACCAAACCAAATATCCTAAATATATGAGATATACACAAGATACATTCCAAATATAGCAATAATGCGTATTTGACTCAGAGTAGATCTTATCTTCATGCAGCAGTGGAAAGTCTTCAACAGTGGCAAAACTTCTTAGCAATGTAAACATTAGCAGTGGGAAGATTTACACTAACAGTAGGAAAGGTACTCTAGCAGTAGGAATAAACATGACTAACTGTAGAAATGCCTTAGAGCATTTTATTCCCAACAATCCTCCCCTAAACTTGATACTTCATCTTCAAATCAAGTTTCTAGAATAAAATGCTAACCTGGAGAGGATGCTTCCAAACATCTCATCATCTTGGACTATTTGCAATACTATATATCCTCATTAGGAGTTCATTAGCCATTTTTGAGTATTGATCTACTTGCAGCTTGTTACACAACATCACAATTGTGAGTCCTTTTGTCTTTGTTGCACTCCTTCTGATGTACACTTAAGTTTCAGCAGCAATATCATCAACTTCTGCACCAAGAGTAGTAATTTCTGCATCAAATTCTTGATCATGCTCATGCCTCCTTTGAGTCTGTGCATCCATCTAAACCAAAGTGATCTTCATCAATTTGAGCATTTTTCCTTCCCTGTTTGGAAGGATCCTCCAAATCATCTTCTTATGGAAACCCAAGCCATCACAGACTTGAATCTTCCTTGTGTATTAATGTAATCAAATCTTTTCAAAGTGATTGATGCATTGTTATATTTGGAGACATTATCTATTACTCTGTTCTTTGGCTTCCAAACCCAACATAGTAAAGCCTTAACAGCATTATGTACTGCTTTTGGCTTAGCAGCATTAATTGTTTTTCTTTCAGACCTCATCAAAACAGCTTGTGGAATCATATTTCTTTTTGGATTGGGGTAAGTTATTCTTGTTGAATAGTGATGATTAACCTTCTTTGAGTTGTTCCACACTGGTTTAACCTATTTTTGATCATTAACATGTCTCTTGTGTTTACAAGTATACTACAGGTGTTCAAAACTTCCACATACATAGCAGACTTTCTCGATCATCACAAAGTCACTTCCTAGCTGTTGGGACTTCTGATTATTCTAGTTCCTTTGATTTCCCCTAGGCCTTTGTGACATGT
>BQNB010166756.1:0-14077 GCA_026074375.1 Tanacetum coccineum | reverse complement strand
TATTTCTAAGTAGGTCTTGACTTTTTCCCTTTGTCAAGGGTGAAGAGTTTGGATTTGCCTAGTATTTTATATATATATACCGTCAACGAATCAGTTCCTATCCATCATTCTCTGGATCAGCTTGTCATTGGTGCTACTGCCTTATCACTTTCATTAGATGTTTCCAACTCTCGGGTCTGGAAGATCAGGGAAAATATTGCCAATCATATATCCGCTCTTCATGGTATCTTTGTTCCTTTATCTGAGCCCTTATCTGCTGTGGCTTTGGAAGGTACGTAAGGTACTCTCGGTGCTGCTCCTGATACCACCACGGCCTTATCTGTGACTTTTATTTCCTCAAGCGCTATTCCGCCCATTTCTATAGATGATTATGAGGTTGCACATGCGGATGGTCAAGAGAGTGCGGGTGCGGATAGTCAAGCTATAGTTGATGAGAATGTTAACCCTTTTCCCAATATTGATGGCGCAGAGTTGAATATTCTGGAATGACTCTTCCCTTTTCATATGTTGCTATGCTAAGGTAGTTTGCCGTGACCGCGTGTGGTCTTTTTGCTGCAACTTTTTGTATGTGCACAATGTTTTTAACAGTTTTTGTCCGTTATGTACCACGGTTATGTATGACCTTTTATGAATGCGGTCAAATGTACTTGTACATTTTTAATGTTTCAGTGCCTGACTATGACTTTTGCTATTGTTTTAATATTATGATATGTTTATTCCAATAGTCTTTGTTTGAATATTTTCGGGTTATTCTCCCTATACTAGGTTTGCAATACCTCTTATGTATACTTGAGTTAATTTTGAGGTTACTCACCCTTTTGTTATACAGAATAACGTTTGATTGGGTCATGCCCTACTGCGTGCGCGTCTTAATCACATAAAAAAGATAACTTTATAGAATAAAGAATGATGAGTTTTACGGAAAATTTGTGAAGGTAGTTAGGCTTCACTTTTTATTGAAATTTCAAAAGACAATACAATGCATAAAATAACATAGATTGAAGTGCATTACCCCTACTGCGGAGTCCACATGGGTGAGTTGCTTACATTTTGTGAACATAATACTTCTTGAGGTTGCTGATGTTCCAAGTCCATAAAAGATGCTTTCCGTCACGATCCCTTAACTTATATGCTCCCTTTCCAAGTGCTTCCGTTACCTCGTATGGTCCTTCCCACTTGGGCCCTAGCTTTCCCGTATCTTCTGCTCAGCTTGCATCATTGTTGCGGTACACGAGATCTCCTGGTTTGAAGCTTGTATTTTGAACTTTTGCATTGTAATATTTTTCTATTTTTGCTTTACTCCTAGCCTCGCGTATTGCTGCTTCCTCCCTTCTTTCTTCTAAGAGATCAAGGTTGATTTGTAAAGATTCATTGTTTTGTACCTGGTCCACTTCCGCTGTTCTGATTGTAGGCATGCCTATCTCTGCTGGAATGACTGCCTCCGTTCCATACGTTAATGAGAACGGGGTGTCTCCGTTGCTAGATTTTATCATTGTGCGGTGTGCCCATAGAACATGAGGGAGTTCTTCCATTCAGTTCTTGCTTCTTGCTTCCAACCTTGCTTTTATTCCTTTACCCAAGCTGCGGTTTGCTCTTTCTACGAGCCTATTAATCTGCGGATGTTTTACAAAGGCAAAATGCTTATTGATACATAGTTTTTCGCACCAGTCCTTAAATGGCTCATCTCGGAACTGCTTTCCATTATCTGAGATAATCTCTTCAGGAAGTCCGAACCTACAGACAATGTTGTCCAATACGAAATTTTTGATCTCATTGCTTGTAATGGTCGCGACTGGTTTTGCTTCAATCCATTTTGTGAAGTAATCCATGGCTACTATTAAGAATTTGACTTTCCCCGGGCCTTTCGGAAAAGGTCCGGCTATGTCAATTCCCTATTTGTAAAATGGCCATGGAGAAGTAATTGGGTTTAGTTTCTGCTGCGGATTCCTTGGGATGGGTTTATAAACTTGACAATCTTGACATGCTCTTATTAATACTCTTGCGTCTCTGTGCATGGTAGGCCAATAGTAACTGGTCCGCAAAGCCTTGGCCATGACGAATTGTGTGCCTGCTGCATGCTACAAGATCCTTCATGTATCTCTCTTAAAACATAGTTGGCTTGAAGTGGCCGTCCTACGCACCTTAGCCATGGGCCGAGAAAAGATTTCTTGTAGAGGATCCCATTAATGACGGCAAATCGTCATGACTTACGTCTTATTGCCCTTGCTTTCTTTATATCCGCTGGTATAGTTTCCTCCGTGAGGTATTTGTAAATAGGAGTCATCCAGGTGTCTCCTTCTTCTTCTTCTACATTCGTCAATATTTCTACTTCACTGATGGACTTTTCTTTTAATTCTTCGACCAATACTTGCTTACTTAAGTGTGCAAAGCTTGTGGAAGCTATTTTGCTTAGAGCATCAGCTTTTTTGTTTTCACTTCTAGGGATTTGTTTAATTGTGAATGCCTTGAAGCCACCTGTAAGTGCTTTTACCTTTTCCAGATAACGAATCATGTCGGCCTCCTTTGCAACATACGTTCCGTTCACTTGATTGCCACTAAGCGTGAATCCACATTTGCTTGAAGATTTTTCACACCCATTTATTCCGCTATCCTTAGTCCAGCGATCAAAGCTTCATATTCTACTTCATTGTTTGTTGCAACAAATCTGAACCTTAAGGCGTAAGTGAATTCTATCCCTTCTGGGTTTGTGAGTATTAGTCTTGCTCTGGAACCATCCGTGCAGGAGGATCTATTTGTAAACAAAATCCATGGCTCAGGGAGCTCCTCTTTTTCTTCCATCGAAGTGTCCGGAGAGTCCTCTTCTGGTCTTTCGACTATGAAGTCTGCTAATATTTGTCCTTTGACTGATACTCTAGGCCTGTAATGTATTTCATATTGTTGGAAACAAGAAAAGTATCGGTCACTTCCAAGTTGTAATAGTCTTAGCCCGTAGTTTGTTATATGATTAGTCTCGTAAGCTAGTCTGGCCCAAGGCCCATGGCCGGCCTTGTATTGTAGCATATATACCCTCTCCATGCCTTGGAGAGGGTGGTTTGGTTGTTTCATTTCACATTTCACACATATTATTATTATCTTCAATTCCATATCGTCTTTCTCTCTCTAGAAACTTTCCAACCTTAGGACTGCGCTTACTGTCTCTTTTGCTGCTGCCAAGTACACAATAAGCTCTTCCTTTTCCATTGGTTCCGTTAGCATAGGGAGCTCAGCTATTAGCTGTTTCATTTGTTTAAACGCCTTTTTCCGCTTCCGTTTTCCAATGGAAATCCCTTTTCTTTGTACATTTTTTCAAAGTTTCAAAGAACGGTAGTGACTTCTTTGCTGATTTGGCCAGGAACCTATTCAAGCTTGTGAGCTTTCCGTTTAACTTCTGCACGTCCTTTAGACATTTTGGGGATGGGAGGATTAAACAGTGTCACACCTTGTCTGGCTTTACTTTCAGTCCTTTAGTGTTGACTTTGTATCCTAAGAACATCCCTTCTTCCACCACAAAGGTACATTTTTTAAGGTGTAGTTTCATGTTAATTTCCCTTAGAGTTTTAAATGTTTCTTCTATGTCTCTGACTATCTCGCCTTCCGTGCAGCTCTTGATGACAAGGTCATCTACGTACACTTCCAGATTTCTGTCAATTTGTTTATTGAACGCTTTATCCAACAGACGTTGATAGGTTGCCCCATCATTCCTCAGACCAAACAGCATTTTCGTATACAAAATATTCCTTAGCTTGTGATGAATGCGGTTTTTTCTTCATCTTCCTTTGCCATTTGTATTTGATGATAGCCTTTATATGCGTCTAGAAAGCATTTGAAAGGGAATCCGCACAAGGATTCCACCTTCCAGTCTATTTCCGGTAGCGGATAACCGTCTTTTGGACATGCTTTGTTTAGATCTTTGAATATCGGACGCTTCATCATCCCAAATGTCATCATGCTTTTTTACCATTACTGTTTCAAAAAAAATGGGTTGGGAAAGCCAGTCATAGTAGTGTACTTCATTATTCCTGCCTCGACGAATTTCCTAACTTCCTCTTGTATTGTCTAGTTTCTGTCGGCCGCTTGCCTTCTTTTCTTTTGTCTAACCGAGGAACATCCCTCCCGTATGTTTAGGCGATGCTCCGCAATGTGTCTTGGGACACCAGTCATATCCGCGGGCTTCCAGGCAAAAATGTCCAAGTTGCACTGGAGTAGTCCACATAACTTGGTATGGCCTTTCTCTGTGAGGGTGGAGCCAATCATCACTGTTTGTTCTGGATACTCTGGGTTTATTGCTATTTTGACTCTTTCTTCTCTTATTGGCTTGGTAGCTGATGAGGTTTCTTCAGGTCCAGAGACCACCGCGTATTCCAGCGGAACCAACTTGCTACTCTTTAGGGTAATCACTCCTCCTTCCACCGGGTTCTTTAACATTTTGTGAGCTGTTGACGGTACTGCTTGCAATTTTCTGACTCCTGGTCTTCCAATAATTTCATTGTACGGAGACAATGATCTCACAACCATGAAATTCATCCATGCCGAAGCAGAGTGTTCTTCATCTCCAATCTTAACCAACAATTGTATTTGCCCTTATGGGCCATTTATTTTCACCCACTGATTCCACGATCAAAGAAGTAGTGGCTGGTATCAATTGTTTTTTAATTTCCGGACGGAGTCGGCTAAAGCAGTGCTCATACAAAATTTTTGAGGTTGATCAGCCGTCTACATACATATGGTGTACACAGTGGTCTCCTATTTCCGCCTCAATGATCATTGGTCCTTCCGTTCCTTCATCTTCCCCCAGGGGTGGAAATAAGATTTCCAGACTAGGAGAGAAACTCTATGTAATCCTTTGTCTAGCCACCATTTCCCAGGGTTGGACCATTAGGATAGCTAACGTTTTTTCCTTCCCGGAAGTTTCTCCTTCTTAAAACCTTAGGTTGTTCTTTTTCGTTGTTCTGTTAAGTCTTTTATCAGATGTGTCAGCTTCCTGTTTTTCATTTTTTTCAGCATTTCCTTAATCTGTTTCCTTAGGTGCAGACATTCGTCTGGGTAATGCCCTACTTCAATATGATAACTCGCATATTTTTGCTAAATGATTCTGGTTTCTACAACCAGAGTTTTCATCGGTTGCGGAGACTTTGAATTTTCCTTTGTCTAAAGCGAAAATTCTTTGAGGGTTTTTGTGAGTAGGGAAAACGATATTGCTTCCTTCCGACCTTTGTTGGTTCCGGAAACCTCCTTTTTGAAATTTTGTTTGTGGCTGCACTACACATACTGTTTCCATGGTGCGAAACTTTTTCTTTTGTCTCTTGATTGAGGCCTGCACACTTTCCCCCTGAGGAACGTTGTGGTAACTATCATATTTCATCACTGTCTCGGGAATATTTTGTCTATGAGACGTTTGAGAGCTCAGGTGTTTGAATGTCTGCACAAATCAGGTGTTTTCTTGCCATTCTGGTGCCCCCTGACATCTTGCTTTCCAGTTTATATCTTTTCACAAAGTCTTACGTAGACTCTCCCTCCCGCTGTTTGATGTTATGGATTTCTATGGGGTCTTTAATGCATTTCTTCTGTTGGAGATAATTTTCTAAAAAATGTTTTCTTCATAGATTGTCATAATATCTATTGATTTACTAGGCGAAAGGTCATCATAAACCATACGCTCGCGTTACCCGTAAGACGTAGAGTTAAACATGAGGCACCATGTTGGCATGGACTATGTTTTGTTTTTGCTGCCGGCTAGACAGATTTATCTAATGATACTTTCGGATCTTCACTTCTGTCATATGTCTTGATATGGCTAGGCATCCTGGTTTTTAGGAAGTCGAAGTAACGGATTCTAGGTGTGAAAGGATCTACTTCCTCACATACCCATGGCTGGGACAAGTCATCCTCTTCCCTACGCGATTTCTTCCCCTTCGATCTTGACTTCCAGTACCTGCCTTTGCTAGCCTCACTTTTTGAGAGAGCTTCTGTGTATTTTGACTGTGAGTTCTGGCTGTAGCTAGGGGTGGAAACGAGTTGAGCTGCTCGTGAAAAGCTCGGGATCGGATCGGTAAAAAGCTCGAACGAGCCGAGCCTAAACGAGCTTGAGCCCGAGCTCGAGCCTAAGTTTGGGCTTATTTAATAAGTATGGTCCTTCCCACTTGGGGCCTAGCTTTCATGTGTCTTCTGCTCGGCTTGCATCTCTGTTACGATACACGAGATCTCCTGGTTTAAAGCTTGTACTTCTAACTTTTGTATTGTAATATTTTTTTCATGTTTGTTTACTCCTAGCCTCGCGTATTGCTGCTTTCTCCCTTTTTTCTTCTAAGAGGTCAAGGTTGATTTGTAAAGCTTTATTGTTTTGTACCTGGTCTACTTCCGTTGTTCTGATTGTAGGCATGCCTATTTCTGCTGGAATGACTGCCTCCGTTCCATACGTTAATGAGATACGGGGTGTCTCACGTTGTTAAGATTTTCATCATTGTGCGGTGTACATTAGAACATTGAGAGAGTTCTTCATCACAGGTTCTTTCGTTCGTGCTTCCATACCCTTGCTTTTATTCCTTTCACCCAAGTGCTCGGTTTGCTCTTTTACGAGAGCGTTTATGCGGATGTTTTACAGAGGCAAAAATGTTGATTGATTACATTGTTTTTTTACAATAGTCTTGAATGGATCATCCTTAGAAATGTTTTCCTTTATCTGTGTTAATTTCTCCAGGAAGTCCGAACCTCAGGACAATGTTTGTCCCATTTGAATTTTTTGATAATGATTGTCCGTTTTTGTCAAGTATGGTTTTGCTTCAATCCATTTTGTGAAGTAATCCATGGCTACTATTAAGAATTTGACTTTCCCCGGGCCTTCCAAAAAAGGTCCGGCTATGTCAATTCCCCATTTGTAAAATGGCCATGGAGAAGTAATTGGGTTTAGTTTCTTTGCGGATCCTTAGATGGGTTATGTAATTGACAATACTGTCATGCTCTCTCTTTAATGCTCTTGCGTCTCTGTGCATGGTAGGCCAATAGTAACCGGTCCGCAAAGCCTTGGCCACGACGGATCGTGTGCCTGCGTGCATGCTACAAGATCCTTCATGTATCTCTCTTAAAACATAGTTGGCTTGAAGTGGCCCTACGCACCTTAGCCATGGGCCGAGAAAAGATTTCTTGTAGAGGATCCCATTAATGACGGCAAACCGCCATGACTTGCGTCTTATTGCCCTTGCTTTCTTCATATCCGCTGGTAGAGTTTCCTCCGCGAGGTATTTGTAAATAGGAGTCATCCAGGTGTCTCCTTCTTCTTCTACCACCGTCAATATTTCTACTTCACTGATGGACTTTTCTTTTAATTCTTCGACCAATACTTGCTTACTTAAGTGCGCAAAGCTTGTGGAAGCTATTTTGCTTAGAGCATCAGCTTTTTTGTTTTCACTTCTAGGGATTTGTTTAATTGTGAACGCCTTGAAGCCACCTGTAAGTGCTTTTACTTTTTCCAGATAACGGATCATGTCGGCCTCCTTTGCAACATACGTACCGTTCAATTGATTAGCCATCTAAACACTGAATCCACATTTTTCTTTCAAAGAGTTTTTTCACACCCATTTGTTCCGCTATCCTTAGTCCAGCAATCAAAGCTTCGTATTCTGCTTTGTTGTTTGTTGCATCAAATCTGAACCTTAAGGCGTAAGTGAATTCTATCCCTTCTGGGTTTGTGAGTATTAGTCCTGCTCCAGAACCATCCATGCAGGAGGATCTGTCCGTAAACAGAAATCATTGGATCGGGAGCTCTCTTTTTCTTCCATCGGATGTGTCCGGAGATGTCCTCTTTATGGTCTTTCGACTATGAGTTCTACTAATATTGTCCTTTTGACTGATTCTCTAGGCCTGTATGTTATTACATTCTATCTCTCTAATTCAAATGCTTATTTGCAGCCATCCTGTACTTCTGGTCTTGATAGTATCTGCTGTATAGGCTGGTCCCGTGAATCACTATATATTGGGTGTGCTGAAAGTATCTTTTGAGGCGCATACTAGCAATGTACTAAGGCCGCACCAAAATTTTCCATTGTATGGTGTAGTTTAGTTCTCGGACCTCTTAATGCCTCTGCTAACAAGTAACAGGCCATCTTCCATTGACGTGTAGTTTAGTTCCGGACCTCTTAATGCCCTGCTAACAAAGTAGATGGGCATCTGTTTAGCTTCCCTTTTTGTCATCAGGACTGCGCTTACTGTCTCTTTTGCTGCGGCCAAGTACACAATAAGCTCTTCCTTTTCCATTGGTGCCGTTAGCATAAGGAGCTCAGCTATTAGCTATTTCATTTGTTTAAACGCCTCTTCCGCTTCCGTTGTCCAAGGGAAATCACTTTTCTTTGTGCATTTTTTCAAAGTTTTAAAGAACGGTAGTGACTTCTCTGCTGATTTGGCATTTTGGGGATGGGAGACTTAGCACAGCGTCCACCTTGTCTGGGCATACTTTCAGTCCTTTAGAGTTGACTTTGTATCCTAAGAACATTCCTTCTTCCACCCAAAGGTACATTTTTAGGGTTTAGTTTCATGTTAATTTCCCTTAGAGTTTTAAATGTTTCTTCTATGTCTCTGACTATCTCACCTTCTGTGCGGCTCTTAATGACAAGGTCATCTACGTACACTTCCAGATTTTTGCCAATTTGTTTATGGAACACTTTATCCACCAGACGTTGATAGGTTGCCCCAGCATCCCTCAGACCAAACGGCATTTTCATATAGCAGAATATTCCTTGGCTTGTGATGAATGCGGTTTTTTCTTCATCTTCCTTTGCCATTTGTATTTGATTATAGCCTTTATATGCATCTAAAAAGCATTTGAAAGGGAATCTGCATAAGGATTCCACCTTCCAGTCCAGTTATTTTTATAGCGGGAGAATAGTCATTTTGGACATGCTTTGTTTAGATCTTTGAAATCGACGCACATCCTCCAACTGTCATCATGATTTTTTAACATTACTGGGTTGGACAATGCACCCAGCTCATAGTAGTGTACTTCATTATTCTGCCTCGAGAGTATCTAACTTCCTCTTGTATTGCCTGGTTTCTGTCGGCCGCTTGCCCTCTTTTCTTTTGTCTAACCGGGGAACATCCCTCCCGTATGTTTAGGCGATGCTCCGCAATGTGTCTTGGGACACCAGTCATATCCGCGGGCTTCCAGGCAAAAATGTCCAAGTTGCGCTGGAGTAGTCCACACAACTTGGTATGGCACTTTCTCTGTGAGGGTGGAGCAATCATCACGTTTGTTCTGGTTACCTCATGGGTTTATGCTAGGTTTGACTCTTTCTTATCTATTGGTTGGTAGCAGATGAGGTTTCTTCAGGTCCAGAGACCCACACGCGTATTCCAGCGGAAACCAAATTGCTACTCTTTAGGGTATCACTCCTCTTCCAACAGGGTTCTTTAACATTTTTGTGAGCTTGTGAGGTAATGTTGCAATTTTTTGATCCTGGTCTTCCAATATTTTCATTGTACGGAGGGAACAATGATCATCACAACATGAAAATGCATCCATGCCGAAAGCTGTGTGTTCTTCATCTCCAATCTTAACCAACAATTGTATTTGCCCTATTCGCCATATTATTTCACCACTAAATCCGATCAAAGGAGTAGTGGCTGGTATCAATTATGTTTTGATTTCCGGATGGAGTTGGCTAAAGCAGTACTCATACAAAATTTTTAAGGTTGATCAGCCGTCTACATACATACGGTGTACACAGTGGTCTCCTATTTCCGCCTCAATGATCATTGGTCCTTCCGTTCCTTCATCTTCCCGCAGGGGTGGAAATAAGATTTCCGGACTAGGAGAGAAACTCTGTGTAATCCTTTGTCTAACCACCCTTTCCCATGGTTGGACCATTAGGATAGCTAACACTTTTTCCTTCCCGGAAGTTTCTCCTTTCTTTACCACCTTAGGTTGTTCTTTTTCGTTGTTCTGTTTTAGTTCTTTAATCAGATGTGCCAGTTTTCCTGTTTTTAGCATTTCTTAATCTGTTATTAGGTGACATACGCTAATACTTGTCTGTGTTATGCCTAATCACTATGGAAACTCTCATAATTTTGCATGGTTCTGTTTCTCAACCGGGGTTGTCATCGGTGGCGGAGCTTTGAATTTTCCTTTTTCTAAAGCAAAAATTTCTTTGGGGGTTTTTGTGAGTAAGGAAAACCGATCCTGCTTCCTTTCCGACCTTTGTTGGTTCCGGAAACCTCCTTTTTTGAAATTTTGCTTTTGGCTGCCTTCATGCTGTTTCCATGGTGGAAACATTTTCTTTCGTTCGTGATTTGAGGCTGCCACTTCCCCCCTGAGGAAAGATGTGGTAACTCTCATCATTTCATCAACTATTCTTCGGGGGGGGTACAATTTTGTCATAGGTGACGTTGTGAGTCAGGGTTTGTAATGTCATGCAACGATCCGGAGGATTCTCATGAATTCTGGAGCCCTTGACAATCCTTCTTTCCAGTTCTATATTACTTTTACAAAGTCTTACGTAGACTCTCCTCCCGTGTTTGTTGTTATGGATTCTCTTGGGGTCTTTAATGCATTTTCTGTTGGAGATATTTTTCTTAAAAAATGTTTTCTTAAGATCGTCATAACTATATATGATTCAGGTGGAAGGTCATCAAACAATTACATATCGCGTTTTCACTCAGCGTAGTCGTTAAACATTGTGGCACCCAGGTTGGCAATGGCCTTTCGTTCTGTTTTTTCCTGCGCCTAGAAGTTTTCAAATAATCTCGGTCTTCACATTCCGTATATGTCTTGGATATGGCTGGGCAATCCTGGTTTTTGGAAGTTGAGTAACGGGATTCTAGGTGTGAAAGGATCTACTTCCTCACATACCCATGGCTGGGACAAGTCATCATCTTCCCTACGCGATTTCTTCCCCTTCGATCTTGACTTCCAGTACCTGCCTTTGCTATCCTTACTTTCTGAGAGAGCTTCTGTGTATTTTGCACTGGAGTTTCGGCTGTAGCTAGGGGTGGAAAAGAGCCGAGTTGCTCGTATAAAGCTTTCAGGATCGGATCGGTAAAAAGCTCGGAACCGAGCCTGAGCATAATACGAGCTTGAGCCGAGCTCTGGCCTCAAGTTGGGCTCAATTAATAAACGAGCTCGAGCCTAAGCTTTATATATGCTCGATTAGGCTCATGAGCCTAAACGGCTTTTAGTACATTTTTATGTATGTATAAATATTTAAAAAGAAATTAACTTTTTAATTACTCGTGCCTCCCACACGTATTAAATATAATAGACGATTACTATTCTTTTTTTATAATTTACCTAGAATCCACATTTCTCAAGCATAGACATAGGTTTATTTGTTAATATAAAAATTAAGTCACCTACTCAGTCTTTCTTTTTGTTGACGTTTCATCCACCCTTCACTTTGTCTTCATCCAGTACTGACGTCTAATCACTCTAAGATTCCAAAGGTAATATTCTTTTTTGTTTAGAAAAAATTATATACCATAAGCTCACATCAGATGTTTATGTTTTTTGTTTTTATAACAATATGGATTTGAGTCATATGCGTTATGACTACCATAATTGGTAACTTGATAGTACTAAAAAATGGATGAAAATGTATAATTATTTAGTTTATATAAAATCCAAATGGTTGTATTACTATTTGTTCATATAATTGTTTACTTTATATAATTGCTTCTTTAGTTTACATGATTGTTTCTTTGATATTAACAAATGGTTGTAGTACTATCTGTTATTGTTAAGCAATTATACCACATCATTTTGTTAATGTAATTATACCACATATTAACAAATGGTTGTAGTACTATCTGATGATGTTATAGATGTTGTAAACTAGTAAGTCTTGAAAAATGTATCTGTAAAAACTAATTTGATAATAATCCAACCACATTATGATGAATTGTGAATGTGCTTTCATATACCAGGCTCTGATTATACAAATTGACTTTGTTTTAGGTACACTTTGGTTTGCAAAAATCATGCTAATGCAAGACACAGGTGCAACAAATCCAGTTAGTCCAATGTATGGTTCTACTACAAATCCAATGCAATCGGGAGGAGAAAACTATGTTGAGAAATGAATTTATTTGTGAAATGGCGAAAGCTATGAAGGAGAAGTTCGACAAGTATTGGGGGGAATGCCACTTGCTTATGGCTATAGCAACAGTGCTAGATCCTAGGATGAAAATGTGGTACGTTAAATTTTGCTATAAAAAAATATATCCAGCTGATGTAGTTGCAGACAACGCTAAAGAGGTTTCGGACGCACTTGATCATATGTTTAAAGAGTATGTGGAGATGCATGATGAACTGGTTAGAGAAGCTGCAATTCATAAAAATAGATCTTGTGGAGGGAGCACAAATTCGAGGTCAAATGAAGACTTGGTTGGATCAGAATGGGAAGAATTTGGTGATTTTTATAAAGGTGCAGATGTAGAGAAGTGTGATAAATCTGAACTTAAAATGTACTTGGAAGAAGGTTTACTTGAAGGACATTGGGGGACGAAATTCAATGCTTTAGAGTGGTGGAATGTTCACCAATTGAAGTATCCAATTTTGTCAAAGATGGCCAAGGATGTTCTCGCTATTCCAATTTCCACAGTTGCATCTGAGGCAACATTTAGTGCTGGTGGAAGAGTTATCGATCCATATCGATCTGCCTTGAAGTCTAGCACAGTAGAAATGTTGCTTTGTGGAGGGGATTGGATTAGACAAAATTATGGAATTAAAAAGAAAGTAAAGGTACTGATCACTAACCTATTACACTCTAACATTTTTTAAAAACTAGTATTGTGGCCATATATAATGTGATAATTCATTGTTTAAAAGTTAAAACTGATGTATTTTGTTTTTGTAGAAGGAAGATATACCCACTGAAGTTTTACTTCCAACCGTGAAAAGAAGCTAATTATTAAGTATTTTGTTTAGAATTTTTAGCTTGTTGTACATTACTGTATGGAAGAAAAATGCTTGTTTTGAATTCAATTTATTGCCTTTTTTTTATATGAAGTTTATTAATGGATGTTATGAATTACGACTAAACCATGTGTACCTTACTAATCGTTCTATGTTTCATTTTACAGGGTATGGCTGCATATGTCCCATTAAGAGTTCCATGGCCAGGTTCTATCATCGTATTTAGCCTTGTAGTCAAGAAGACTGATGGAGATGTGAGATGTCTCACGAGATCATGATCATATTTTGTTTCTTTTCTTGAACTTGTGATGGATATTTTGTATCATATGATACATAATATCATTTTGTTAATCACCAATGAAGGCTATATTTTGTATGGTTTGTTACTCGGATTTAAAGTTTGTTGTGCACCTATGTTTCTTATAGTTTTGATTTTGGGTTATCCATTATTTTCATTACATATTGTTTAAACGAATAAGTGTCTTTTTCCTTTGTTTGCACAAATCTAAAATGACTCGCGAGCTCGTTAACGAGCTCAAAATGGATAAACGACCTAGAGCTGAGCTTTATCTTATGTAGGCCATAAAAACGAGACGAGCCCGAGCAAGCTCGAGCTCGAGCTTTATATAGTATACCACGAGCCAAGTTCGAGCTCAAATAACAAGGCTCGTACCGAGCCGAGCTTGAGCTTTCTTAAATATAAATGAACCGAGCTCGATCCTTGTGAGGCATATGCATTCCTCGTTTTTCTTTATGGAGACTAGCAAAAAATAAATGACCTGTCAATTCTTCATTTGTCATGTCTAAGCGTTGTATCTATAATTTTTCTTTTTCTTTTCAAAGTAATGGAATGACATATGCATTCCTCACATCATCACATGATTAATGTAAGCCTAAAGTTTTGGTCACTTACAAATATAAAATTGTGCAAAGCCTAATCATCTATAGTTTCTAGTTTTCTGCATCGTTAACTCTACAATATAAAACATCTTACAACTCACAGAGTTAAAATTCACAAGACCACAACCAATTAAAGTTTTAACTACAGTATTTTGCTAATTTTCAGCCTTTAATCACAATAATAGTAAGGAGTATCTTTTAACTCATTAGCAAACGTCATACTCAATCCTAGGGCTGAGCATATTGGACTGTCGACCGAATCGGACCGAAAAACCAGAC
>BQNB010166754.1:0-14078 GCA_026074375.1 Tanacetum coccineum | reverse complement strand
CACAGATTGTTGAAAAAACACATCGCAAGTTAAGAAAGACGAGTCGTGCTATGTTTGGCAAGCAATCCATTCCACAAAAGTTTTGGTGTCATGCACTAGATACGGCAACTTACATATTGAATAGGGTTTATACTAATAAAATTCATTAATAAAACACCATACGAAATCCGTAGAAATAGAAAGCCGTCATTAGAGTACTTTAGGGTCTTTGATTGTAAATTATTTATACTTAACACTAAAGTACATCTCACCAAGTTTGACCCAAAGTCGTACGAAGGTGTATTTTTAGCATACTCTCAATCTAGTAAAGCATACATAGCGCTTAACAAAGAAAGAATGAGAATTGAGGAATCTCTCAATGTTACTTGATGAGAGCTTGCTCGAGCCTAAGTCATCCTTTTTGATAGAATATGATAAGATCAATGAACCTATAGTTTAAGATCTTAATGGGTTGTTGTCATTACAAGTTAATGTTTTAGATGAATGCTATCCTAAAAGTCTAAAAGAAGCTAGAGGTCACCCAATAAAACAAGTAATTGGTGAATTGAATAAGAGGACACTTAGGTCTAAGACTAAACAAGCTTCTAATTTTCGCATAACATTTCCTAAAATCTAAATTGCACGTATCTTTTTGAGGTTGTTCATGGTTGACATGCACCATAGGATATTAATTTGAGTGTGTGAGGGGTCAAAAATAGGAGTAGAAGTCTAAAGGTCGTTTGCATACCCTTTTTTAGAGATAATTGTGCTCTTAGAGCTTATGTGCTTATGTGCTATATGTTAGGACTTATGTGAAAGGCATGGAAGTTAAGCAACATTGTTGTTTTAACGACATGAAGGATAGATGTCAATACATTATTCAAACTATGGTTGACATTATCTCGGAATCTACATGTCAAACTTATGTGCTATGAACAAGAAATTTGATTTACATCTTGTCAATATTGTAATAATCATCGCCTCACATATTTTAATATGTGAAATCGACTTATTCACAACATTGCATGTTCCATTCCCCATGATGGGCATGAAAGATTAAATAGATAAATTTATTGACAAAATCACTTTGGATCATAGCTCATCCTTAAATTCATTGACAAAATCACTTTGGATCACAGCTCATCCTTGTGTTGAAAATGTTGGATTTGTGTCAACTTGCTCATTTTATGTGTTGATCGCATGATATGTATATTATGGTATAAAAGAAAATAAAAGAACTTTATGTAAACATACAAACTACTCACGTAGTTAAAGAGAATTATTTTGAAATTGAATTTGGTATGACATTGCATAACATACTAAAATACATAAAGAATAAACATGATAATATAGTCTTCTCATCCGAGAAACTATGAAATTAATTCACCATACACTACGGTAATTAATATTATCAATGTTGACACAACACATCAACCATAAGTTCGAGAAATTATACTTAGCAACACTATGCTATTGTATAATGAATTATGTGTCCAATATGTGTAAAATATCCATGAAGGATTAAAATAAACATTAAACTAGGCATGATAACTTGGACCACTCATCCGAGATTCTAAGTATTTTCCTTGTAACACAATGAAAATAAAGCTATCATTTCTAAAAATCTAAAATAGTGATTAAGGATCTCTACACAACAAACTACAATGAAAGTATCATGCATGACAATCTTTGGTATATGCATGCATACTTGTAGGAACTAGCTTGTGTAACTAAATCATCCAACCATAATTAATAATCTCAATATATTAAGACAAATCACTAAATTCAACAATACATGATTATAGTTTTAACTAAGGCTTCTAATCACCATGACACAATGCTTTTCCTAACATCACTAATTTCCTTCATACAATCATTTCTACAACACCTAAAGAAACAAAGTACATGGCTGTAGGATCGTTTAATTCATAACACGAGTGATGATTCTTATGATTGGGCTAGTTTCTAGAGAGAGAAACACATGAGAGAGATTTTCTAGTGAGAGAAAATGTGTTTAATAAGAAAAGTGAAAATGACTAGCTTGCCTCTTCCAAAGTTGGAAGAGGCTTATATAGTTTTTACAAGATACCAGGTATTAGTACCTGGTATGTGCTTAATTACACATACCTTTTACCTTTAAAAACGAGCTAAAATAACCAAAAACGGACTTAAAATGCAAGAATGAATACCCAGAGGACAACTCTAGAATATCAGAAGAAAGATGATGTACTCCTAATGTCGATCCCCTTCATAATGGACTCAATTGACTTCTAAAGAACAAAATAGTAGTTGAATAAGATCTTTCTTATATTGTTAAATGTAATTGGTGATCACCACAAAGATATGCTTAAATGACATGATTTACTTGCTTGAAATAATATATGGCTTGCTTGCTTGTTTATTGCCTCTATTATGCTCAACAAAAAGTAATTGGAGTCATGAATATCTATACATAAAAATGTTAAAATGTGTATATGAATGTATGCAACAATGTACAAAGTCATAATAATCTATTTTTTTGTACTCATCCATGTTTCCAAGATTCCAAATGGTAAGCTAACCCATGTTGGACTTACACATGTGTATATATTGTTGCTTGTATCGTCTTATGTTTGTTTGTTGCTAGTCGTAGCCAAGAACACTCTCGAAGGTGATGCTCTTGACCCATGGATCCTCGCCTTGGAACATAGGGGAGCAACGATCTAGGGGTAGCATGTATAATGGTATCTATCCTTTCTTCAACAAAGATATCGACCTTCTAAGAAAAGACCAAGTTCCCGCCTTTTTTATTTGACAAAAGGGGGAGAAGGAAAGCAAAGCATTGATGCTTATTGAATCAGGAAAAGCAAGCAATTACAAAAGCAAAGAGCCATAACATACATGGAGCTATGTAAGACTAAATATTTGTTAAATCCAATGTATCAGTTTTAAAATGACTTTTTGGTCATTCTATATATATCTTGTGTTATTGATCTGAGAAGTAACACGCCCCGGACCCTTATTCCGCTGCGACCCAATTTGGGGGTGTTACAAAGCATGTTCAATAAAAAGTAATTGGAGTTATGAATAACTATACATATAAATGTTAAAATATGTATATGAATATATGCAACAATGTACAAAGTCACAATAATCCATATTTGTACTCATCTATGTTTCCAAGATTCCGAATGGTAAGCGTCAACGCATGGCCAGCGCACCACACACAAAGTTTTTTAAACGGAATTTACAATTGTCGGCTTTCCTCTAGCCCGACACATGTGAAAACTTCAATAAAGGTATGTACATGATATTTGAGCATTTGGGAACACTCCAAATGAGGTTTAGACTTAGAGAGGAGCAAAAACGAATCCTCTCATTTTTCCATAAAACGCCAACTCAAATCTTTTATCAAACGCCTCTAGCTAAGGCCAAAACTTCTTTCTAAACCTAGTATGATCATGTTTCCAACATACAAACAAGCAAATGTATTCATTTGACCTTAATCCAGATTTACGTTGTTCCTAATCACGTAACAGGTTTTACTCCCAGATTGGTCAAACTAAGTCAAAAGTCACTTTGCGTAAACGCATCCTTTCCCGTTATGGGATATGATTTACTTAAGATGCAAAGCACTTTGCTTGTTTGCATCAAGATGATTAGTGATCAAATCCATTGTTGATTATCATGGATTAGAGTCTAAATAACTTATTGAGTTTGTAGTATTTAGAAGTTAATCATACTTTGAATTTTCTCACTTCCTTACCTATAAATATTTTTACAAACTCACATGTATTCCTCACATGTACAAGTCCTTACTTCCTTTGACCCATTCTCATAATCACTTGTTTACCTTCTTACCCAACAAGTGATTCCATCTCTTCAACCTACACTCCAAATATCTTCTTCCTAAACTGTTGGGAATTGAAGGCTTCTGAAGTTACTACTGTTAGTTTTGGAAGTTAATATTGCTGGTTCAAGATTGTGCTGCTGTTGAAGTTTAAAGAAAATAGTCTAAGTTATTAGTACTGCTAGCTATAATAGTTAGTGCTGCCAGTACATTGTTAGTACTGACTGTATAGTTAGTACTGTTAGTTAATACTTAGTACTGTTAGTCTTGTATAGTTAGTACTGCTATTATGATATGCATAAGTTAAATTAGGAATAGATATGCATTATCATTATACGAGTTTTGTAAGCCCATTAGGGTTTCCTTGGTGTATAAAAGGAACCCTAAGGCATAGATCAGGATACATCAGTCTTTCATAGCTTCAAGGTTGTAAACCCTAACACTGTCAAAGAGTGTTCGTAGTAATATATTAGAGCTTATTGTTTTGGTTATATTTCTGTGTGTTAAAAATTCATTACTGTTATTCTTCTTAGTGGTATAAACTAGATTCCGCATAGTTTATATCATACACTCAAAGTTTCAATCTTAGTGTCTTTGGATTTATCCAAGGATACTAAACCTTACATCAAGCTAAGGAGTTCAAGATCTGTTCATTGGGATCAACAAGTGGTATCAGAGCTTGTTGTGAAGCTTTAAATAAGAAGAAACCAACAACACATAAATAGTTCTAATTCTCAGTGATAAGATAGAGGCAGGAACTAATTCTACAACTCTGACTGCAAAACTCCCTATCCTCAACCCAGGGGATTATGATCTCTGGTTAATGAGGATAGAACAATACTTTCTCATGACTGATTACTCCCTCTGGGAAGTAATTAAAAATGGTAACAAAGTGCTGAAGAGAACTGTTGGAGAAACTGAGCAGGAATATAAACCTACTACTGCAGAAGAAAAGCAGGACAAGAGGAATGAGATGAAATCTAAATGAACTCTGTTGATGGCACTCCCAAATAAGGATCAACTGAAGTTCCATTCATATAAAGATGCAAAATTGCTCATGGAAGCCATTGAGAAGAGGTATGGAGGAAACAAGGAATCCAAGAAAGTTTAGAGAACTCTTCTCAAGCAACAATATGAGAACTTTGCAGGATTAAGTTCAGAGATAATGGATCAAACTTTTGATAGGTTGCAAAAACTAATTTGTCAGTTGGAGATTCAAGGTGAAGTTATTACACAAGAGGACATGAACTTAAAACTGTTGAGAAGTCTTCGATCCGAATGGAAGACTCATGCTTTGATTTGGAGGAACAAACAAGAAATAGAGACCATCAGTTTGGATGACTTATACAACAACTTGAAGATATATGAACTTGAAATCTTAGGATCATCAAGTACAAGTCAAAATCCATAAAATGTAGCTTTTGTGTCCTCCAACAGCACTAACAGCAATAGCAGCATAAATAAAGCAGATAACACTGCTTATGAAGTTAGTGCTGCTCATACTCAAAGTAATCCTACATCTGGAGACAACCTTAGTGATGCTGTGATCTGTGCTTTCCTAGCTAGTCAGCTAAATTCTCGTCAACTTTCACAAGAGGATCTAGAACAAATTAATCCTGATGACCTAGAAGAAATGGACTTGCAATGGGAGATGGCCATGCTGACAATTAGAGATAGGAGATTCATCAAGAGGACAGGAAGGAAGTTGGATGTAAATGGTCAAAGAGTTGGATTTGACAGTTCTAAAGTGGAGTGCTATAATTGTCATAAATATAGTCACATTGCAAGAGAATGTAGAGCTCCTAAAAGTCAGGAAAACAGAGTAAGAGAGATTAATAGAAGAACTGTGACAGTAGAAACTCGCACTGAAAATTCCTTGGTTGCTCAAGATGGAATTAGAGGATACGATTGGAGCTACCAAGCCGAGGAAGAGCATCCTACAAACTTTGCATTGATGGTACATACATCTTCAGGAAGTTCTTCTAGTTCAGATTCTGAGGTAGATTCTTGTTCTAAATCATGTGTAAAAGCTTATGCTACTCTCAAAGAACAATATGATAGTTTGTCTTCAGATTACAAAAAGTCTCAATTTAATTTAGTATCTTATAAAGCAGGTTTAGAATCAGTAGAAGCTAGACTAGCTCACTATAAGAAAAATGAGGCTGTGTATGAAGAAAGCATTAATGTTTTAAACCTTGAAGTTAAACTAAGAGATAATGCTTTAGCTGAAAATAAAAAGAAATTGAAAAAAGCAGAAAAAGAGAGAGATGAGTTAAAACTAACATTAGAGAAGTTTCAAAATTCATCTAAATCTTTAAATAATTTGCTGGAAAGTCAAGTCATTAACAAGTTTAAAACTGGACTAGGATACAATGCAACTTCTTCTACTGCAGCTTCTCCTGCAGTAGAAAGCTTTGTGAATTCATCTGAGATGTTAGAAAATTAGGAGTATAATAAGTCCAAATTTGATAAGGGATATCATGCAGTTCCCCCACCTATTACAGGGAATTTCATACCTCATAAACATGATTTAACATTTATGGATGAAATAGTTGAAAGTGAGAATATAGATGACTATTGTTGTTACACCTAGTAATGTTAAGATAGTTGAGTCAAATCTTAAGTCCGCTGGTGTAAAAAGTAATGGTGATGCAGTAGAACCTAAAACTGTTAGGAAGAACAGCTTTAGACCTCCAATCATTGAGGATTGGAATTCTGATGATGAAAGTGAGGTAGAAATTATACCTAAGGATAAAACTGTTAGTTCTAGCACTGAAAAGATAAAATTTGTTAAGACTGTTAAGGAAACAGTAGAGAAGGTAGAAACATATAAACAAAACAAACACCATCCTAGAGGGAACTAAAGAAACTGGAACAATCTAATGTCCCAAAGACTAGGAAGTGACTTTAAAATGATTAATAAAGCTTGTTTTGTTTGTGGTAGTTTTGAGCATCTTCATTATTTGTGTGATAAAAATGTTACAAGACCAGTGTGGAACAACTCAAGTAGGGTGAATCATAAGAACTTTGCTAATAAAATGACTCACCCTCACCCTAATAGAAAATTTGTTCCACAAGCAGTACTAACCAGGTCTGGCAAAATTAATACTGCTGGTGCAAGTGTTAATACTGTTGTCAGACCAGTTAATACTGTTGGCTCAAAACCAACTGTGAATCATCCTAGATCAATATCAAATGCTTAGAAAAAGAGATATGCACAAGTCACAACCTATTTAACAAGTATTTGAATACAAAAATAGTATTTTAGATAAAAAGGTTAATACTGTCAGGGTAAGATACTACTGTTAGGGATAGAGCAATAGTAAGTGAAAATAAGGGAAAAGGGGTTAATGTTGTTAAGGCCTCAGCTTGCTGGGTTTGGAAAGCCAAAAACAGTAGTGCATCAACACAAAGCCTCATGTAAGGCCAAACTTGTAAACTCAATCAGTAAACCCTTACATATGCTTCATATGGACCTATTTGGTCCTTCTCATTTGTCCAATCTAATTAACTAAGAACTAGCTTATTAATTGGAAGCCCGTTGTTGATCCTGAGTTACGTAGGTTATACATATACCATAACTACAATAGATACGATATATTAAATGGTACCTTTGTGTATATGCGTGTGACCCCATAGGATCACATGTCTCTAGCCGTATAATTATATATTATGATACGGTTAGGTCAGTTCCTGAGCCCTTTCATCACTATATAGATATTAAACATAAAATTCCCCTAATGTAAACTAGCTGAAGACCAATTTTGCTTTGTCTCGTTGAAGAAACTTTTCAGCTTTAGATACTTTTTAGGTACTTAGAATAACATAGCAGTATTGACTTCAGTTATGTAGCGGAACAAGTTTCAGAAACAAAGGGAAGACTTAAGCAAGAGATTCCGTTTATCTGGACTGACAATTCCAAGATGAACGATGTCGAATCTGCTCTGAGAAGCTGAAAACAAATGTTTCTCTTCTAGAAGGGTTATCAAACAGGAAAAAGAATCATTAATAAATAATAAAGCAAATCTCCATGGAAAGTAGACTTTAAAGTTGTATAAAAGGTATAACTACTTTCTTAAAGGACTGTACCATTATACCCTTAGTCATACATGCATTAATATGGTAGTCTTTAACCACATAAATACCCAACAAATGCACTGACATGTGACATAGTTAAACTTGTAAACCCTAATTGCCTTGCCTAAAAACACAAATATGATGTAAGGAGTAGAGGCCAATCATCCATATTAAAGTGAAACAACATTGAAGAGCATTTATCTGTCCAAACATACTGAAAGGAATCACAAGAGCTGAAGCCAAGTATGTTTTGGTTAAATATTTGTAATTCTTAAAATTGTAAATTTGGTTCAAGATGTAATGTTATAGGAAATAGAATGATAATCACACCCCCAATTTTCATTCGCCACCTTTGCTCATTCTCAAGCAATGTGTGTAATAGATTCTTTATTAATTCAAATAAGAACTTGTACGTTTGAAAAGTTCATTGTGTTTTTTAAACTTTTTTCATATATATTGTTTACATATATCTGCTTAAAAACTCACTTTGTTGCCTGCCCCATGGAATGTGATTAGTTTCAACTTGATAAACCTAATAATCACATTCAAAGGTGCCACCGAAGTGGTATCAAGCTTCATCAGTTGCCTTTGCAACTACGTGAACCTGGACTACCATTTTTGATGAACCTTTTAACTGTGCCAAGAGAGCTCTTTCTTGAAATTCCTCTTCTAGGACATTCAAGTTATTCTGACTGTCTCTTGTATCCTCTATCATCATCATGACTAGTTTAAAAGTCCCTGGTGTAAATTTAGGTTGTAGAAGAAAGCAAAGATAATGGGTATTGCAGTGGTTACAAGATTTCTCTTTTCAGTAACATAAATACGTCAATGAATGTTATTTCATATTTGAGTTACCAAATAGAGAAGAAACTGTAGATTCTTTAACAGATTAGTGTTTCTAAATACATTGGGGCAAAAACTTAGCACACTGATGTTGGAGAACCTATTGATGAACCCCCCCAATATTAATCTCCTATCTTGAAATGTTTAATACCAACATTTACTAGATAATCATCAAAGCTTGTATCTGGTGAAAGATTAGTTAGATTTTAACCTTCTTTTGAATGTGAAGGTATTATAAACACAGCTCATGTCTTATGACCGTTACTTTCTTTTCACATCAGAGGGCCCCCCCATAATACATAATCAGGTCTTCCAAGGTAGATTTAGATGTCTCACAGTTGATGACAGTGTTCATTTGAGGTCATGCTAAAAGAAAAGACCAGATGAGACTTTTCAAGTTTGGTGATCTAAGGGTTAGCACCTTTCGCTCATCACCTGTCCATTATCCTTTAGCTTTACTTTGACCAGCTGTCATAGGGACATGTGGACCATAAGAATAATGTTTTTAAATTGAGGTTCAATACCAACTATATGGCACATGACTCTCTTCTTCCAATTGGTGAAATTTTCCACCATTAGCATAGGAGTAGCATTTTACTGGCCACCCCTATATTCAAGAGTCTGAGGAGACTTCAGCTGCCAATTAGATAGATCTTAGAATTAAGAAATCTTTTGGCAGTTAATAAAAACTTACAAACAGTATATAACAAATCAAACTCCTCCGATACCACTTGTTGGTCCCCTTGAATGTGATATTAGGTTTATCAAGTTAAATTAATCACATTCCATGGCAACGAAGTGAGTTTTAAACAGATATATGTAAACAATATAATGAACAAGTTTAAAACATAGAAAAAGTAACTATTGTTCAACGTATAAGGTTCTAAATTAGAAATCAAAAAAGAATCTATGAACACACTTGCCTGTGCGTAATAGCAAGGTGGTTGAATTTTAATTGGGGTGTGATCTCCTTCTAACTTAAACTTGAACCAAAGTTACAAGTTTAAGAAAACAAACTATTTAACCAACACTTGAGCTTAAGCTCTAGTGGTTCCTTTCAGTTTGTTTGAGAGATAAATGCTCTTTAATGTGTTTCACATTAATTGGAAGAGTTGTCATTTACTCCTTACATCGTATTCCTTTTATACGCAAAGGAATAGGGTTTACAACTTTAACCTAGGATACATGTCATGCATTATATGGGTGGTTGAGATACCATTTAATGCACGCATGGCTAGAAGTACAACTACTTTCCTTAAAGGACTGTACCTTTGTACCCTCAGTTCAAAAACATTCTTCTCACTGGTCCATATATCCCTATGACAGCTGGTCAAAGACAAACATATTGAGCCGGTTAACATTTTCCATCTTTATGGCACTTGCTGATGATGAAAATGCCGTTGTTGGCAAAGAAAGTGCCAAAAATGGTGAATAGGTAAAGATCTCCATGAGAAAGGTACACACTCTTCTTGAAATGAAAAAGATCGTGAGATAATCATTTGTTACCGGTTTATTTGTATTAACAATGTTGAAGAACAAAGAAATAATCTGTTGTCAAAATATAGAGATCTTGTTCATGAACTAAATGCATGCAAAGAACAACTTTTAGTATTAAAACAAGCAAAACTTGATTTTCTTACCATGTAGAATGTAAACACTGAGATTCTCAAAGAGAATAAAAACTTAAGAATAGAACTGAAAGAGCTAACAGAAATCACTAAAACATAACTTAACAGTTCTAACAAAGTAAATCAGTATATCAGTGAACAAATCTCCTCTCAAAAGAAGAGAATTCTGGGAGTTGATCAACTCACTGAAGATCCTCCAGTTCTGGGCAAAAAGACCTAGTCTTTATAAAATCCTCAGCTGATGACACAAAAGTGTCCATACTTGGTGTTGAAAGCTGAAGGGTTTATTTTGCCAAATCATGATACTGGTAGGATATTCCCAGCTGAGTCATAAAGAAACACAACTAATCCTTCAGTTGCTGTCACTAACTCTTCAGTGAATGAGTATGATTCAGCGGATGAATCTTTAGTCTGTAGCACCCTTCTTCCTCCACTAAAGAAGTTGGATGGTGCTGAACCTATTTCTGGATCAAAGACTATCAAATCAATTTTAAGGTCAAAGTCCATATTCAAAGCTAAAGCTTTAAAAGGTGTCAAAATAAATGAACCATCCTCAGCTCCTACTAAGGGTAACAAAAGTTCTTCGGTAAACTAAAAAGTGTGAATATTGAAGGTGATCCTCCTTTGGCTATTGTAATAAAAGAACTTAACGAACTAAAATTACAAATTAGCAAGAATCAATCATCTTACTCCTGAAATAATCAACAGGTTCCACAAAATGCACTTCAAAACAAATACAAAACACAATTCAAAAAGAGCTGTGATCTGTGTGGCCTAAACAATCATCTCTCAGAGAATTGTTACAAGGTTCTGTTTTGTAAAAAGTGTGAGAGAACTAATCACAGAACCCGTGATCATGCTAAATACATTTTCACCTTAAACATGTCTCGGCATCTCAAAGGTCTGGGTAGATCTTCATCAAGATCTCATATCCCAAGACCATCAAAACGCTTCTTTCCACCTTGCATACAATGTGGATGTATAGATCATTTATCTAATGAATGTTTATACTATCCCGTATGTAGAGTATGTGGAAGTTATGACCATGACACAAATGGTCATAACAGGATTATCTCTCTAGAAAGAGAGATCAATCCAAGAAATCCTCAACATGTCTTCAAAAGATGTGAAGCTTGTGGTAGCTCAAATCATACCATAACTGATCACTATGATATTGAATGGTTCAAAAGAGGTGAAGCACTTCAAGCCAAAAAGGCGGAAGCTCTAAAATCAACTAGGGCTGAATCATCTAATGTTAACAGATCCAAGACTCCCACTAGAAGGTGGGTTTCTAAGCAAAACTAAGCATTCCAAATGTATTTGTGCAGTGTGGCATCAAGAAGCCCATCTGGTACCTGGATAGTGGATGCTCAAGGCATATGACTGGTGTTAAGAGTTACCTGTACAAATATGAGAAACAACCAGGACCTAAAGTGGTGTTTGGAGATGACTCTACATGCACAACTAAAGGTTATGGCTCTATCAAATGTAATGGTATAGTTTTCATAAAGGTAGCATTTGTAAATGGCTTAAATACAATTTAATTAGCATCAGTCAACTCTGTGATGCTAAGTATATTGTTCAGTTTGATGAGAAAAGAGGAACAATCTTCAACTCTAACAAAGAAGTTGTAATTATTGCTCTAAGAGTAAGAGATGTATATGTTCTTGACATAACATCTTCTATACAAGAATCTTGTTTCTTTGCCAAAGCTTCTGAAAATCTCAACTGGCTTTGGCATAAAAGACTTGCTCGTCTAAACTTCAAAACAATCAATAAACTGGCAAAACAAAATCTTGTTATTGGTCTTCCCTCACTTGTCTACTCAAAGGACAAACCATGTTCATCATGTAAAAAGGGAAAGCATCATAGGGCCAGCTTCAAAACAAAACAGACATCTTCTATCAAGAAATGTCTTCATCTTCTTCACATAGATTTATTTGGACCTGTAACTCCTAGATCCATTAACCATGAAAAGTACACTCTTGTCATTGTTGATGAGTACTCAAGGTACACCTGGGTATACTTCTTGAAGAAGAAAAGTCAAGCACCTAAAACTATCACGTCCTTCATTAAAAGAGTTGAAAATCAAAATGACATCAAAGTCAAACAACTCAGAACTGAAAATGGTACTGAATTCAAGAATAGCATCCTTATCAACTTCTGTGATGAAATAGGGATTTCTCAAAACTTCTCCTCTCCCTACACACCTAAACAAAATAGTGTTGCTGAAAGGAAAAATATAACCCTCATAGAAGCTGCAAGAACAATGCTTTTAGGATCTGTCTTCTCAAAACAATACTGGACAGAAGCTGTAGCCACTACATGCTACACTCAAAACAGATCCACTATTGTAAAAAAACATCTTAAAACTCCTTATGAATTTTTTTCGTGAGAGAATCCCAAACATTAACTTTCTTCATGTCTTTGGATGTCCAGTTTACATCCATAATCATAAAGATCACCTAGGAAAGTTTGATGAAAAAGCTGATGATGGTTATCTTCTTAGATACTCACTAGTTTCCAAGGCCTTCAGAGACTTCAACACAAGAAGACAGTAAACTAAAGAAATCTATCACATTACATTAGATGAAAGCCTTGATGCTATCAAATTCTCAAAACCTTTAGTTAACAACATCAACATTGCTGAAAATGAAAGATATCCACCTGATGAATATCTTCATCCTTATGGGCCTTCTCAAAGGTATCAAACAAACAACAATGATGTGTCCTTCATAGAACCATATGAATGTCCTGAACTAGTTGTTCTTGAAACTGAAGTTTCATCTAAGCAAAATGGTCAAAATGATCACAATGATCAAAATGATCAATCTGTTCAAAATAATGAAATCTTAAATGATGATCATTATGAACATTCCAATCACACCAATGATGAGCTGTTAGCCTTAAAATATGTTGACTTATACAAATTTACATTAGTTCATAAAAGGCTTGACACGTAGGGACTAGAAATGACAAGTTTGTATAAGCTAGTTATGTCAAGACCTATAAATACCCCCTCCATACTTCCATGGAGGGGTGAGGATAATCATTTGTATTTCATAAAGTGTGTGTGTGTTTCTCTCTCTAGAAAACACACACATCTTTCCCTCTCTACTTTTCTCTCTTAATAATATGGTTACTTATTTCTTTTATCCTCCCCGACCTCCGGATCATGTGTTTTAGGCTAGAATCTTATGGGGCAACATTTGGTATCAGAGCCTAGGTGCGTTTTGTGTTTTTCATGGTGTTCGTAGCTTAAAAACCGTACTTCGTAGCTTATTTTTAAGCAAAAAGCTTCGGCTTTTTCTTGGTTGGTGGTTTTGTTTTGCAAAATCTAGAAACTAGCTTGAAACTTTCTCTTCTTTATAGTTTCTAGCTTATTTGTACAAGTAGGTTATGGATTTTCATAGCTTATTTTTGAGTTTTTATGGTTCGGATGATTTTTTTACTCAAAATCTTTATTCAAAATTTTTCGTGTTAAAAATCATCAAGTTTGCATTTTTCGGGGTCCTCATAGGCTTAGATAAGAAGGTTTTACAAGAAAAATCGTGTCAAAATCGTGTCAAAATCGTTCAAAATAGGTCTTTTTATGTTTTGAAGATTGTGGTTTTCAAACAGTTGGAACCGATCTACTCAACCGATCTACTCAATTGATCTACTCAACCGATCTACTCAACCAATCTACTCAACCGATCTACTCAACCGATCTACTGATGTCA
>BQNB010166753.1:0-12097 GCA_026074375.1 Tanacetum coccineum | reverse complement strand
CGAAATTTCGTAAAAAGTTTCTACTTAGAAAATTTACCTTAAAACATGATTTTTGATTTTAAATAATAAAATATTATTTTATAATTTTATTTATTTAATAAATTCACTAAAAGACGGAAAATATAATTTTTCTCGAAACTTCTCTAATATGTTTATTATGAGTAAACGTTCCATTTTCAACCCTATTATGATAATTTTTGCGGTGACATGGTGACTAGGGTTACCGAATGGATTTATCGAGATATATTTATAATTATTAATTATAAATATTTACTTATATTACTTATCTATTTTCTTTAAATAGTATAAGTATTTATTATTGAGTAATGGGATTGATATGATCGTTGGGATATGTCATCAACCATCACACCACTAAATTGTTATGGGTAATTGTGCAACACATCTAAACTCTATGCATCAATCGTGAAGACTGTTTTGGAAATGAATGATTAAAATGAGACATTAAGTGGACTGGGTCGTGTGCGAACGTCGTGGCATTTGCTTGTGTGATTGAGATTTGGTCGCTAAATATTTGCTTGAGGTGAGTTATCGTAGCCTCATTTTTCTATTGTTTTTCCGTTGGGGAAAATGATACTCAAATGTGTTTTGAACTGTTTTGAATTGAACTGTGCGAAATGTGGTTTTGTTTTTGGGACAAGATATGTGCTTATGACTGCTATGTGAGTAATATCTGTTGCATGATTGTTTGGATCATAGGGGTACGCCTACCCAATATTTGTATGATTGTTTGGATTAAATGGGTATGCCTACCCAGTATTTGTGTAGTTATTAGAGCGGATGGGTACGCCTACCCTGGTATGTGTGAGGTCCTGCCCTAATTTAGTGTTCTAGCTGGTAGGCCCTTTAGGTGCGTAAGTGACATATAGTAATTGATTAGTAGGGTTGCTAGGTTGTGTTACATGACTAGCGAGGATGCTATGTCTTGGGTTGTTTGCACATATATTCATTGTCATATTGCGTTATTATCTACTGTATTGAAATATTGGCGCAACTTTTTGGTTTAAGGTCAAACCTACGAGCTCACCAACATTATTGTTGATGTTTTCGAGTATCATTTTTAGGTGAAGTGAAAGAGGAACAAGTTGGTGTTATGTGATAGCAGACTTAGAAGTATCCCGTATGGATTTCTCATATGAAGTCTTGCTTGTTTATTTCATTTTGTTTTAGTATTTAGAAGATTTTGGTTTAAGTTTGGATTTGGACCACTGTGTGGGCTATTGGATATTGTAAGAGTTTATGGATTTGATTGCGATTTGTGACATCACTCGAGATTGTTCAAGGTTGATGGACTTCGTAACACTTGAAGTTTATGCACTGTAGTTTTCTCTATATTGTATCTTGTGTTATGATTGATCATTATGTTGCACTCCTGAGTTTCCACCATTATCGGGGTGTGACAGATTGGTTATCAAAGCCAAGGTTATCGAGAACTAGGTGGGTTGGCCTAGAGTATAACCTAAGATCTGTCATTTAGTTGCGTATAGGATCTATGTGCGCGGTGTTCAGCCTTTGCTTGCTTTCGTGTGTTCGCGGTTTGATGCTTTAGTTATGTCAGTCATTGAAATGTGTAAACTCATTATTAAGTACGACTGGGAAATGATGTGAATATAAGTATGGTGGCCAACATAGTTATAAGCATATCACAACTCACTCGTATTTAGTAATGTCGTTTACATAAATCGATGTTGACACCATAAGGTGGTATTATGTGTATAGTTATATATATAGTAAGATATTATATATATGTGTTAGTATTCCCATCTACCTAAGGTTGCCTATGTTCTCCCTCGTGTAGATAATGTCGCCAAGGATGAGGACCCGAAGTGCTGGCCGGCCTGTTGCCGAATCACGAGGAGGGGGAACGGGTGGACGGGTTGGTAGAGGTGGTGGAAGGGGTAGAGGACCTATGGGAGGTAATGATGAGCGTGTTGACGAATTGAATGGTCAAGGAAATAACCAGGGGTTAAGAGCTAATGGGGGCGTAGAGGGAGTCAATGGGAATGCATAGGGAGTCAATGGGGGTGTAGGAGGACCACTCGACTTCTCGACAATCATTGCCCAACAATTGCAGAACCTCTTACCCGCCATTTTAGCTCAGGTTAGTAACTAAGGAAATGTTGGAAATCAAAATGGTAATGTGGTTAATGAGAACGTTCAGGAGAACATTAGGAATGTGTTAGTAAATGGCAACCGGGTAGGTTGTTCATATAAGGAGTTTTTCTTAAGCAATGTAACCCTAAGGAATATGATGGTAAGGGAGGTGTTGTAGTTCTTACTCGACGGATTGAGAAAATGGAGTCCGAGCAAGAATTGGAGTGGTTGTAGTATTGACCAAAAAGTGAAATACACTGCTGGTTCATTTGTGGGTAAGGCTTTAATGTGGTGGAACTCTCAATCTGCACGCAAGAGGGGGGGGGGGGGGGGGGGGGGGGGGGGGGGGGGGGGGGGGGGGGGGGGGGGGGGGGGGGGGGGTGTGGGGGGGGGGGTGGGGGGGGGTGGGGGGGGGGGGGGGTGGGGGGGGGAGTAGAGGGTGTGTTTTTGGTGGAGTAGGGATTTTTGGGTGGTTGTAGTAATTGAACAAAAAGTGAAAATACATTGTTGGTTTCATTTTTGTTGGGTAAGGGGAAGAGCGAAGATCAGAAATACATAAGCCATTAAAGACCGTCCGTACCGCACGTCAAACGCCGGGCTAACAAACAACACCACATGTATGGTGGAACCCTGAAACCCCCCCGCCAACTAACCACAACTCCCTACTCGTCCCCCACCCCAGATTAAGCCCCCCAGTCCAAGTATAGCTTTGTTAGCTATGTTCTATAGGGAATGACTTTCACTGAGATTTATTGATGTCATATAGTATACAGATCAACACTTATATGGACCTAGATAACGTTAAAGTGCTATGAATACATTGGAAACTGCAGCGTAACATAGATGTGTAATCGCTCAGATACCATGAAATGACATAGGTCCGGAGGCTAGCCTTCTGCTGACGACCTAATGACTGTTACATAAGGAATCAATGGCCTATTCAGTGGTCGTGCTAGTGCTTAAGTTACCGATACTCTTTGTAGACGTCCCAAAATTAGGAACGTATCACCTGATGAGCTGAATTTCGATAGTCATTGCTAGGTTAGGTTTGCCCCATATTTGAGTCTGACTCCAACCATACACCGTGAAGAAACAGATAGTAGGCACAACAAAGAGCCAAAGAACTATACAGAAAGCGTAGTAGTTAAGGATTTCTAATGAGTGTCATGCATGTACCGAGGCCTTGCAGGTCTCCAGCTTAGTAAACTGGCCGATCAATGTAGGAATAAGTGAGCAACAAAGGTAGACAAGAAAGACAGCGCGAAAGCTGACTGCGGCTATACAGACTAGCAAGCTGTAGTGATAATATTCAGAGAATGAGGTATGACGGATGATCGAGATGAGCGCGTCGCGAAGCGTGGGTGGGTGGGGAGGGGCGGCGAGGGTGAGCGGCTGCTTTTACTGTCTAACCAAGAACAAACACGTCTATGAGGCGCAAAGTGATAGAAAATAGTAGATCAATTAAAAGGTATAACGATAAAGGAGTGGCGACCAATGTGATGTTAAGCTGTACACTAGCTGGTCAAGACTCATCTACACATGGATGGTAGCCTAGAGAGTGCCATATGTACGCATCTATAAGCTGACTACCGAAGACTACGTGCGGGACACAAGCTGCTTGTTAGCGCGTTCTATATGTCGCCGCAAAGGCAAGGATTGTCTACTGAAGATACGGTGACGCAAGGAAAAGAGAATTAGGTACATATGGTCCTTGTCACAAACAGCACAAGAAGACGCATACACAACTAGGCTAGACTACCTCACGCCTGTTACCTAGATAGGCTCTTGTCGCACAGATGTCATCCACGATAACCGCCTCTGGTCATATGAGGTACAACCCAGGAATTGTACGCATGTGCGTTCCCAGAGATCATTGAATCTTAGTCCTGCGATCTTAATACAGCCCGCGCACGTTAGAGACGGGCTGTAGTTTCGAGAGATCAGTAACCACCACTCAACCAGTTGCCTGAGTAGTTAGAGGATATACAATGGTAGGCTATGCAAGGTACCGATGCGAAATCCGAGCGGGACACAGACTTGTCCCTGCTAGGTATTAAATGTGCGGCGCAAAGTACATGTTTAGCAAAGGGCGTGGACATGGAGGAAGAGGGAGGAAACATCCAACCAAGTTGCTGCTAATAATGGGGGTCAGGGTTATGGAAACCAAGGGAACCAAGCTAGGGTAGGGCCATTCCCTGATTCATGTTTGGGAGCAGAGGAACTCGCCAAAGATTCAAACATTGTAACGGGTAAGCATTTACTTTGAATAAGTCATTTTGCTCACTACATAAACATTGATTTTGAAGCCGACTATATTTCTTTTCCGCTAACTTTTATAGCCTCCTGTTAGGCATAGAGCCGAGTGAATAGGTTCAGATATGAAATTGAGATAGCTAGCGGGCAGCTAGTAGAAATTGATAATGTTATTAAGGTTGTAAACTAGAAATCGAGGGTCATGTCTTTGACATCGATTTGATACCTATCGGCATGGAGTTTTAGATGTGATTTAGGATGGATTGGTTAGCCTATTTATAGTCGTGGCTCAATGGGAGGATTATTGAGGGTCCAAATTATTTTTTACTTATTAAAAGTTTAAAATAAGCTTATGTATATAACTGGACTTGGTTTTGGACTGGATTGTATTTTGGACTTATAAATATCTTAATGGACCCTTGTTGGGCCTTATAGCCCAATAAGCGATATTTAGTCGTTATAAGAGTTTTGACGGACTTTTTGAAAGTGAAATGTAGTTACGAAGTGGTATTAAACGATATTTTGGAAAAAACGTTTTAGTAAACGTTAAAGATCGAGATTTTAGAATTTTGTTGGAAAAGTGTCGAAAGTTTGAAAAGTGTTTGAAATAAAGGTTAAAAACCTTGGAAAACATTGTATGAACATACGGGTCATGTCAAAATTCTTTAAATTACTAATACGTTAGAAATTTTAATTTAAAACATGATTTTTGATTTAAATAATTAAATATTATTATTTTTATTATTTTTATCTATTTAATAAATTCACTAAAAGACGAACAATATATTTTTTCTCGAAACTTCTCAAATGTTATATTATGAGTAAACGTTCCCCACTTTCAACCATATTATGATTATTTTCAGGTGACTAAGTTACCGAAGGACTAGTCCGAGATATATTATAATTATAATTCCAAATATTTACGTATATTACTTATCTATTTTCTTTAAAAAGTATAGTATGAATTAATTAAGCGAGGATTGATTATGATTGTTTGGGATAATGTCGTTCAACCATCACACCACTATAATTGTTATGGGTAAATTGTACAACGCATCTAACTCTATGCTCATACGTAAAACTGTATTAAAAATGAATGACTACAATGGACATAACTGGACTATGTCCGTGTGCGACGACGGGTTGCATTTGTTGTGTAATTGAGATTTGGTTGCTAAAGACTTGCTTGAGGTGAGTTCTCGTAGCCCCATTTTTCTACTGTTTTCCATTGGGGGAAAATGATACTCAAATGTGTTTTGAACTGTGCGAAATGTGGTTTTGTTTTTTGGGACAAGATATGTGCTTATGACTGCTATGTGAATATTATGTGTTGCATGATTGTTTAGATCGGATGGGTACGCCTACCCTAGTATTTGTATGATTGTTTGATGGGATGGTACCCTATCCAGTATTTGTTGTTAATGGGGCGGTGGGTACGCCTACCCTGGTATGTGTGAGGTCCTGCCCTAATTTAGTGCTCCAGCTGGTAGGCCCTTTAGGTGCGTAAGTGACGTATGGTGATTGATTAGCGGGGATGCTATGGTTTGTTTGCATATATATTTACTATCATATTGCACTATTGTCCACTGTTTGAAATATTGGCACAGCTTTTGGGTTTAAGGTCAAACCTACGAGCTCACCAACATTATTGTTGACGTTTTCGAGTATCATTTTTAAGTGAAGTGAAAGAGGAATAAATTGGTGATATGTATAGCATACTTAGAAGTTTTCCCGTTTGGATTTCTCATATGAATCTGCTTGTTTTATTTTATTTGGTTTAGTAATTGGTAGATTTTTGGTTTAAAGTTTTGATTTTGGAACCCCTGTGAGGGCTATTGATATTGTAAAGTTACGGATTTAGATTGTGGATTTTGGGGACATCACTCGGGGTTGTTCAAGGTTGATGGTCTTCGTAACACTTGAAGTCTGCATTGTAGTTTTCTCTATATTTATCTTGTGTTTATGATTGATCATATGTTTTACGCTCTTGAGTTTCGCCATTATCGGGTGAGACGATTGATAATCAAAAGCCAATGTTATAAAGAACTGGGTGGGTTGGCCAACAATAACCTCGGATCAGTAGTTCCGCTTTTTGCTTGCTTTCCGCATGTTCGCGAGTTTGGTGCTTTAGGTATGTTCATAGATGAATATTTGAGCTTAATACTGAGTACGACTGGGAAAGGATGCGGATATAAATGTGGTGGCCAACGTAGTTATAAAAGTATCACAACTAACTCGTACTTGGTAATACCCGTTCACAACAAATTTTTTTTGATGTTGACACCATAAGGGGGTATTATGTGTATAATTATATATAGTAAGATATAAGATATTATATATATATGATAGTCTTCCTACCTACCTAACGTTGCCCATGTTCTCCTTCGTGTAGATAATGCCGCCAAGGGTGAGGACCAGAAGTGCTGGCCCACCTATTGCCAAATCATGAGGAGGGGGGATGGGTGAACGGGTTGGTAGAGGTGGTGGAAGGGTAAGAGGACCTAGGGAAGGTAATGATGAGCGTGTTAACGAATTGAATGGTCAAGGAAATGACCAGGGTTTGGGTGCTAAAGGGGGTGTAGAGGGAGTCAATGGGAATGTAGAGGAAGTCAATGGGGGTGTAGAGAGCACCCGACTTCTCGATGATCATTTCCCAGCAATTACAGAACCTCTTACCCGCCATGCTAGCTCAGGTTGGTAACCAAGGAAATGTTGGAAATCAAATGGTAATGTGTTAATGAGACTTCTGGAAATTTGGGAATATGATAGTAAATGCAACCGTGGTAGGTTGCTCATATAAGGATTCTTAGCTGAAACCCTAAGGAATACTGATGAATGGTAGTGTTGTAGTCTTACCTCGATGAATTGAGAAAATGGAGTCTATGTAGAGAATTGAGTGGTTTGTAAGTATTGACCAAAAGTGAAATACATTGTTGGTTCATTTGTGGGAACGGCTTTAATGTTGTGGAACTCTCAGATCTGTACGCTAAGCAGGAAGGTTGTTGTTAGTATGTCTTGGAATGACTATTAGTTATGATGATAGAAGAACTTTTCCTTCCTAGTCATGAAATGCAAAGTTAGGAAAACTAGAGTATTGGAAAATCTGCATGGTCGGGGCTAGCCATGCTGCGTATACTGATAGGTTTCATGAGTTGGCTAGGTTAGTTCCATATTTGGTGACTCCAAAGAGTAGGAAGATTCAAATGTATGTGTATGGCCTTGCTCCACATATCCGTGGGATAGTGGCAGCAATGGAGCCAAAGACTATACAGAAAGCTGTGTAGATTTTTGGTGCACTGACCGATGAGGCTGTTAGAAATGGATCAATTAAGAAGGTTAAGAAAAGAGGAAATGTGGGTAACCTAGCAAGGATAAGAATGGTAGGGATGATAATTAGAGGACTAGGACTGGAAATGCTTTTACTTCTACCGCAAACTCTATAGGAAGAGAAAATATAGGTACTTGGCCCAAGTGTACCACCTGCAACTCCTACCATGTACCTAGAAGGCCTTGTCGCACATGCTTCCACTGTAACCGCCTGGGTCATTTGGCAAAGGATTGTAGAGGCGTGCCAAGGAATGTGAATCTTGTCAATGCTAGAAACCTAACTGTTAAGGCATGTTATGAGTGTGGTAGTACCGACCAGTCAGGTCATCTTTGTACCCTAGATTGAATAGCACAAGGAACCCAGGAGAAACCATCCCAAACCGCAAGTTGGTCTAGCTAATAATGGTGGTTTCAGGGTCGTGGAAACCAAGGGAACCAAGCTAGGGGTAGGGCATTCATGTTGGGAGCAGAGGAAGCTCGCCAAGATTCAAACATTGTAACGGGTACATTTACTTTGAATAATCATTTTGCCACTACCTTATTTGATTTTGATGCCGACTATATTTTTGTTTCCGCTACTTTTATACCTCTGTTAGGCATAGAGCCGAGTGAATTAGGTTTCAGATATGAGATTGAGATAGCTAGCGGGCAGCTAGTAGAGATTGGTAAGGTTATTAAGGGTTGTAAACTAGAAATCGAGGGTCATGTCTTTGACATCGATTTGATACCTTTCGGGCATGGGAGTTTTTGATGTGATTTTAGGTATGGATTGGTTGCCTATTTAAGTCGTGGCTTAATGGGAGGGATTATTGTGGTCCAAATTATTTTTTACTTATTAGTATAAGCTTATGTATATAAATGGACCTTGGTTTTGGACTTGGATCGTATTTTGGACTTATAAATATCTTAATGGACCCTTATTGGGCCTTAAAGCCCAATAAGCGATATTTAGATCGCTATTAGAGTTTTACGTACTTATTGAAATTGAAAATGTATGTTACGAATGGTATTAAACGGATATTTTGGAAAAAACTTTTGGAAACATCAAGATCGAGATTTTAGAATTTTGTTGGAAAAGTGTCGAAAGTTTGAAAAGTGTTTGAAATAAAGGTTAAAAACCTTGGAAAACATTGTATGAACATACGGGTCATGTCAAAATTTCGTAAAAATATAATACTTAGAAATTTTATTTAAAACATGATTTTTGATTTAAATAATTAAATATTATTATTTTATTATTTTATTATTAAATAAATTCACTAAAAGACGAAAATTATAATATTTCTCGAAACTTCTCAAATGTTTATTATGAGTAAACGTTCCATTTTCAACCATATTATGATTATTTTCACGGTGACTAAGGTTACCGAATGGACTTGTCGAGATATATTTATAATTATAAATTACAAATATTTACGTATATTACTTATCTATTTTCTTTAAAAAGTATAAGTATGAATTATTAAGCGATGGGATTGATATGATTGTTGGGATATGTCGTCAACCATCACACCACTAAATTGTTATGGGTAATTGTACAACGCGTCTAGACTCTATGCATCAAACGTAAAGACTGTTTTAAAAATGAATGACTAAAATGGGACATTAACTGGACTAGGTCGTGTGCGGACGTCGTTGCATTTGCTTGTGTGATTGAGATTTGGTTGCTAAAGACTTACTTGAGGTGAGTTCTCGTAGCCCCATTTTTCTACTGTTTTCCGTTGGGGGAAAATGATACTCAAATGTGTTTTGAAATGTTTTGAATTAAACTGTGCGAAATGTGGTTTTGTTTTTTGGACAAGATATGTGCTTATGACTGCTATGTGAATATTATGTGTTGCATGATTGTTTGGATCGGAGGGGTACGCCTATCTTAGTATTTGTATGATTATTTGGATGGGATGGGTACGCCTATCCAGTATTTGTGTAGTTATTGGGGCGGATGGGTACGCCTACCCTGGTATGTATGAGGTCTTGCCCTAATCTAGTGCTCCAGCTGGTAGGCCCTTTAGGTGCGTAAGTGACATATGGTGATTGATTAGCGAGGATGCTATGGGTTGTTTGCATATATATTCACTGTCATATTGCGCTATTGTCCACTGTTTTGAAATATTGGCACAGCTTTTGGGTTTAAGGTCAAACCTACATGCTCACCAACATTATTGTTGACGTTTTCGAGTATTATTTTCAGGTGAAGCGAAAGAGGAATAAATTGGTGTTATGTGATAGCATACTTAGAAGTTTCCCGTGTGGATTTCTCATATGAAGTCTTGCTTGTTTATTTTATTTGGTTTTAGTAATTGGTAGATTTTGGTTTAAGTTTGGATTTGGACCCCTGTGTGGGCTATTGGATATTGTAAGAGTTACGGATTTGATTGTGATTTGGGACATCACTCGAGTTTGTTCGAGGTTGATGGTCTTCGTAACACTTGAAGTTTATGCATTGTAGTTTTCTCTATATTGTATCTTGTGTTATGATTGATCATTATGTTACGCTCTCGAGTTTCTGCCATTATCGGGGTGTGACAGATTGATAATCAAAGCCAAGGTTATAAAGAACTGGGTGGGTTGGCCTAGACAATAACCTAAGATCGGTGTTTCGCTTTTGCTTGCTTTCGCATGTTCGCGGTTTGGTGCTTTAGTTATGTCAGTCATTGAAATATGTGAGCTTAATACTGAGTACGACTGGGAAAGGATGCGGGTATAAATACGGTAGCCAACGTAGTTATAAAAGTATCACAACTTACTCTACCAGTTACCTTTAGCCACATAATGTTTGAATGTGTGGCAATACAGTTCTAATGGTCACACAATCGAAATTTTCATGTGTAGCTAATTTGTAAATGTTATCTATTTTGGTACCTTTAAACATATAAATATGTGAATGTGTGGCCGTTCCATTTTGCCCATGTGTGACCAAATCCACTTTTTGTACTAGTGAGTGCTGGTCGGCCTATTACCGAATCACGAGGAGGGGGAATGGGTGTACGGGTTGGTAGAGGTGGAAGGGGTAGAAGACCTAGGGAAGGTAATGATGAGCGTGTTGATGATTTGAATGGTCAAGGAAATGACCAAGGAATGGGAGCTAATGGGGGTGTAGAGGGAGTCAATGGGAATGTAGAGGGAGCCAATGGGGGAGCACCCGACTTCTCGACGATCATTGCCCAACAATTGCAGAACCTCTTACCCGCCATGCTAGCTCAGGTTGGTAACCAAGGAAATGTTGGAAATCAAAATGGTAATGTGGTTAATGAGAACGTTCAGGAGAACGTTGGGAATGTGATAGTAAATGGCAACCGGGTAGGTTGTTCATATAAGGAGTTCTTAGCTTGTAACCCTAAGGAATATGATGGTAAGGGAGGTGTTGTAGTTCTTACTCGTTGGATTGAGAAAATGGAGTCTGTGCATGATATGAGTGGTTGTAGTATTGACCAAAAAGTGAAATACACTGCTGGTTCATTTGTGGGTAAGGCTTTAACGTGGTGGAACTCTCAGATCCGCACGCTAAGCCGGGAAGTTGCTGTTAGTATGTCATGGAATGACTTTAAGTTTATGATGATACAAGAGTTTTGTCCTAGTCATGAGATGCAAAAGTTGGAATCTGAGTTGTGGAATCACGCCATGGTCGGGGCTGGCCATGCTGCGTATACTGATAGGTTTCATGAGTTGGCTAGGTTAGTTCCACATTTGGTAACTCCTGAGAGTAGGATGATTGAGAGGTATGTGTATGGCCTTGCTCCACAGATCCGTGGGATGGTGGCAGCAACGGAGCCAAAGACTATACAGAAGGCTGTGCAGATTTCTGGTGCACTGACCGATGAGGCTGTTAGGAATGGATCAATTAAGAAGGTTGAGAAAAAAGGAAATGTGGGGGAATCTAGCAAGGATAAGAGTGGTAGGGATGATAATAATAGGACTAGGACTGGGAATGCTTTTTCTACTACTGCAAACCCTATAGGAAGAGAGAATACGGGTACTTGGCCTAAGTGTACCACCTATAACTCCTACCATGCACCCGGAGGGCCTTGTCGCACATGCTTCAATTATAACCGCTCGGGTCATTTGGCAAAGGATTGTAGAGGCGTGCCAAGGAATGTGAATCCTGTCAATGCTAGAAACCCAACTATTAGGGCATGTTATGAGTGTGGTAGTACCGACAATGTCAGGTCAGCTTGTCCTAGATTGAATAAGGCACAAGGACCGGAAGAAAATCGTCCAAACCAAGTTGCTACTAATAACGATGGTTAGGGTCGTAGAAACCAAGGGAACTAGGCTAGGGGTAAGGCATTCATGTTGGGAGCAAAGGGAGCTTGCCAGGATCCGAAGATTATGACGGGTACGTTTACTTTGAACAATCATTTTGCCACTACCTTATTTGACTCTGGTGCCGACTATAGTTTTGTTT
>BQNB010166752.1:0-14078 GCA_026074375.1 Tanacetum coccineum | reverse complement strand
TCGCTGGGGAAACATTTGTCCACGACACAGCAAACGTAATTAACACTAATTATCTTTTATAAAATAATCAAATGAATCCCTAGCGACATGTCGTCGGGGAAAATTAAGCGGGAAAATTTCTCGCCCCGTTTTACGTAGAAATATTTGGTCAAATTTTAACGAGCTTATCCCCAGCGACATGTCGCCGGGGAAAAGTTACGAAAACTTTGACCAAATTTTCTACGAGAATTGGTGCCACGTAGGATCTATTTTTGTCGTTTAGTGAACTTTCCCCAGCGGCATATGTCGCTAGGGAAAAGTTCATCACCTGTTCTCTTATTTCTTGTAGTGTGTTTTAATTCTTCGTATGGCTTTATTCTTTGCAGGAAAGCCATGGACGCTACCTGGATCTGCATGAGTTGTACAATTACTTCATCAATTCTAAGTTTGGCAGTAAAATTGAGTACTCTGCTTACCTTGATTTTTTTGCACAACCACAACTCATTCCCCGGAAACTAAAGATGACAAGGTTAGAATGTTTTCCGACTTCTATTTTCTTTCCTGCGTTAATCTGTATTGTTGTTAATAACTTTCCAATTCACCGCGAACTTCCCGACATACAAGTGCCGAAGACGGTTTGTGTTATTGGCGTTTCATGATCATCGTGATTTCTAGATAATTTTCAGTTTTGAACATTTGGTTAAAGTAATTAATCTTGATAAACTCTCGTTAGGAGTTATATAGGCACACTATAGAAGTATAGATATACTAACTTTGCTCTTTAAGAAATAAAGCAAGTTATTTATTTCTTCTCTACTTTTCAGATATATCATATACAGTATAATACAATATATGTGGTTTCATTACATCATTTTTTTCATCAAAGCCCTCATAAGGATTTGTATTGATATTTATTGGCTATTCTAGTTGAAAAGCGAAAACCCATTCTTGGATCATATGCATCTTAAGCCTTTTATAATCCTTATTTTAGCTGATTTTATAATTTGTTTGTAGTATCTCTTGTTAATTTCAAGCATTAGCACAATTTGTATGCGTGACTATTTGTTTTCTCAGTCAATAAAAGGAGTATCTGAGCAACATGCTGGAATATCTAGTGTATTTCTTTGAGAGCCCCTGCAAGATCTTGACAGGTTATTCTCAAAGGTATTAGGTCTTTAACTTTATCTTACCTTTTCATTTTATTTATTATATATGCATTATATGTTCTGCATATGGTATGGCCATCTTTAGCTGTAGTAGTTTGTGGTGAAATACATGCAAATGATTAGCATTATTTTAGTATTCTTTACTTTTTACTCAAGTAATTAGACCCTAGATTAAGCTCTAACGGCTTGAAATCTTGATTCTTTTTTAACTTCACGTAACCATGCATTCATACCCGTGCTACCATGCCAATTTTATTTACAATCGGCATTCTATAATATTATTGCACTTGGAAGAAGCAGTAGAATTTTATAACATAAAGTCTATAGGATGTAGATAGGTTGCGTGTAGTGAACAACTTGTAATTTTGTCATCTCTGGGATAGGTCATAAAACAAGGATCTTCCAGTGTTGCTGTGTTTATAATATTAAAGAGATCTAGGCGTTCAAGTGACTTCCTAGTGCTTAGTTTTTAACAAGGGGCGAGTGATTGATTAGTTACAGTGATTTTATTTAAGAATCAAAGTTTGATACAATCGGTTAGGTTATGTGAATATTCAACTTTTTAACCGCCTTATTTATAAACAGGCTCAACATTGGTCTAATCGTAGCATTTTAACCTTTATGAAGCATTTTCTTGTTATAGTTTGAAATTTTTGCTTGTGATGATGTGAAAACAAATGTAAAATGCAGAAAGCAACATTCTTTTTCTTGTTGGTTAATTCAAAACAGGTGGCAGTAGACTTTGAAGAACAATGGGCCGAGGGAAAAATAGATGGTTGGAAAGACGAGTCTCAAGAAAATGGACATGTTAATGCGTCGATTGATCTGGACTTCTATGATAAAGTTGAAGAATTAGTTGGAATTGGGGGCGACAGATTGAAGGAGGTAAGAGGCATTCTAGACATCTTCTGGTACCTTATTCTTAAATCTTTTTCGCCTCCTTTTATTTGCTAAGTAACATCTTACTTGTTAGGCATTGGGTGCACTGGGACTAAAGACTGGAGGAACTGTTCAACAACGTGCAGAACGGCTTTTTTTCACAAAGGTATTTGCATCATTCACTCAGGCTGCCGATTCAATGTTTTTCATGCACGAGGGACTACAACAAGCTCGTGCTCCAATACATGATCTTCCATCGGCCATTGAAATTCTCCTTACTGGAATTTACGGTGGTACGGTGATGCTTTTTGTCCAAGGAGAGTTCAAGGTGTTGCTACCCTTGATTACGGGGGACACCTTACAATGTGGAGAATATTGCATCTGGAGGTACTTATTGGATAAACAAGTGGTCCAGTGAAGCTAGAAGAAACGAGGCGTTTTGTTCTCGGAGATGACTTAGAACGCAGGATGGCTGCTTTTGACACTCCGTTTACAACTTTGTATACTATCTTGCATGAGTTTTGTGTACCTCTTATCATGGACAGTGTCATAAGACAAGTTCAAGCACTTAGGATAGGTAGATGGAAAGATTCTATTCGGTTTGAGCTCATATCTGATGGTAATCAGGGTCAAGGTAGTTCAGCCGGTTCCGTGCAAATGAGTCAAGATGGAGAAGCTGATTTTGTTGGTTTACGCACTCCGGGAGTTAAAATACTTTACCGGTTGGAATCTGAAAAGAATAGTCGTACATCAGGCAGTATCATGTCCTTTTATTAAGATTGAACCAGATCTTCGAATTAAGTGTCTACACAGCTCATTTGTCATTGATCCTCTAACTAACCGAGAGGCTGAACTTTCCATCGACCTGTATTGATGTTGAGAAATTGCTACTAAGAGCTATATATTGTAACAAATATACTCGTCTGCTTGAAATCTATAGAGAGTTGGGGGAACATAGTCATATCCGTCGAGCTGGGGGTGATGTTCTCCTTCACACGGACTTAATGAACCTGGTTTCGAGTACAATAAGGTAAGTTAAAATAAAACACCCTTTTACTATTTTAGAACTGGGCCTTTTTTATGTCTATTGCTTCACATGCCTTATATTTTAAATGTTATTTATGCAATATCTAGGATATATGATCCATTGAACTGTTACAGTGTAAAAGATCCAATAGAAATTTTTTAAAATGAATATGGATAGTTTGAATATGTTTCAACTACCTTATTTGATTACAAGAAATTTGAGGTGGTATTTTTATTCTGGTTTGACCTCTCATGACCCTCTTTTTTGTGTTGCTATGTTTATTTATTGCTCTGCATGAAATCATGTATAAGCTGGAATATCTTAAGATAAGAGTTATTGTTAGTCTATTAAGACATGTAGTCGTTGTACTCAAAGTGTGCTATATTAGTTGACTCCTTCCTATACACTACCCGCTCATTTCCCTGAGGTTAATTCAAAAGATGAAGATAAGGGAGGCATAAGTAATGTGAGAGAGTGAATCAATTGACTTAGTAATTCGCCTTAGGCATATTCTGCAGCTCCTTCCTATACACTACCCACTCATTCTCCTGAGGTTAATTCAATAGATGAAGATAAGGGAGGTATAAGTAATGTGCGAGTAGATCAAGTGACTTAAAATTCGCCTTAGGCATATTCTGCAGCCAAGGTTCTATTACTCGATAGTTCACCGAAGTGATAATTATGTACCAAAATTTCAGAATAGGTATCAATATTCTTTATTGAATTTCAGATAAGTATGAGAATTTATAAATCATTTTCATTCTAAAGTACACAATTTGTTTGTATCGTAATGATCTCTGCCAGGGCCGGTCCTGAGTGTTTGGATGCCCTGGACGAACCTATCAAAAGATGCCCATGTTAATTAAGTATTATAAACAAACACAACAATATTTTGAAAGATCTGATGTGCAAATAAAGCCACTATATTTAGGGACAGAACTATGATCAAATATGATCGGATGCACAATTTTTTTTAAATTGTAATATAATATAGTTATAAAGAAAATTAAAACGAAGATTTTATTAAAAACGAAAACATAAGAAACACATTCCATAGACCAGATGAATTTAAGATGAATTTAAAAAAAATCAATGATTTTTTTCAAAAATAAACTCTACATCAAAAAATCCACGGATGTCCCGTGACCCTACAGGACCTGATCCGTCTGAGTCCACATCCACTTAATAAAACATAAATAACTATATAAAATATGTAATAAGTTATGGACGTTTAAACATTATTTTGTATTTATCGGTTCTTATCGATTAAAAAGAGATTTATATTTATCATAAAATTCTCAAGCAAATATGAGTCGACACATTCTTACATTTTTACATGGCCGACATTCCAAATGAGATAAAATTGTATACATTTTTATAAAAAAGTTATATATGAATACGTAATTGACCAACTTACCCGATTCACTAACTCTATATAAAATACATATATACTTAAATAATTGATATATGTTTAAGCATTGATTACACATATATAAATCATGTAGATCATTTCAAATTATTTTTTGTAAACATTTATGTTTCATAGCCATTATTCATCTCAAAACTCAAATTTATAAGCCTAAAACTAAAAGAACATAGTAATAGATACACAGAGTAATAAAGTTAATTGTAAATTCATTTATTTTTTAACAAAAAATCTAGATTAATTTATTTCCCATGTTTCTATGCATTTGATAAAGTTTCACATTTTACACCGCGTGGCCATTTTTATACCAATCAAAAGAAGATAGAGTCTTCTTCATCTTCGTCTTTAACGTTTCTCTTTCCGTTGTTTTTCTTTTCAGTCAACTGAATTATTTTTAGGCAAAATCTTCACGTGTTTTTTTCCTTTATTTGTTAAGTGTATTTCTTCTAAATTTAGGCATCGATTTATCATACAACACCATATTCATAGCATATATAATTTATCCACAACATCAACAAATTTGATGCCCCCTACTTGTTTGATGCCTTGGGCCGTCGCCCGCTTCGCCCGATGCCAAATCCGGCCCTGATCTCTGCTTGTTTTTATCAACCACTCAACCTCCTCAATTGGTCTGCCATACCATTCTGAGAATAGCATTGTAGCTTTATGAAGAATTGTGTCTATCAGTGATATTGAACTTCTGCCCTAAGCATTCTAGTTACCACTTGACGACCCATGTATAATCTTATGTCAACTTGCTCATCGAAAGTGACTATGCATTGCTTCTCAGATTGTTAAAACTTATGTCGTTGATTATTTCCACTTTGCTAATGGATCGTATTGCTTGGCTTGATTTCTATATGTAGGACAACACATGATTCTGAAGGACATGAAGTACTACGTTACTGAAGGACATGAAGTACTAGGTGTGCGTGCATGTGGCTCATCATTTTTTACACTTGGAATAAGTATAAGGTCTTACTCCAAGCCATGGTATATATGTTTGTATACGAGTTGTGATAGTTGGCTATTCTACACCGAATGCTTCTTGTTCCCAAATATGTGATATTCATGTTAAGACGATTATTTAAGCTTTCTCTCGTGCAAAATTTGAGGAAGGATTTAAGCTTTGTTCTTACTATAGTATTTTTTATACTAGAATTGCAAAAATATGAGATTTTGATGTTTAATAGATGATCATTTAAGTTTTGTCAGAATACATTTACGCGTGCAGAATATGAGGAAAGATTGAAGTTTTGATCTTACTAGCTTTTTATATACTAAAAGTGCAAAAATATAGGATATTGATGTTTAATTGATGAATTATTTAAGTTTTATAAAAATATCGTCACGCATGCAAATCATAATAGAAGTTATTAAAGTTTTGATCTTTTGAGGAGGCTGACTAACTTTTTTTTTTTTTTTTTTTTTTTTTTTGTATTTTTTTTTTTTTTTTTTTTTTTTTTTTTTTTTTTTTTTTTTTTGTTTTTTTTTTTTTTTTTTTTTTTTTTTTTTTTTTTTTTTTTTTTTTTTTTTTTTTTTTTTTTTTTTTTTTTTTTCTTTTTTTTTTTTTTACTTACTCAACCAATACCCTAAAATTTTTTGTTTTTTTTTTTTTTTTTTTTTTTTTTTTTGTTTTTTTTTTTTTTTTTTTTTTTTTTTTTTTATTCTTTTTTTTTTTTTTTTTTTTTTTTTTTTTTTTTTTTTTTTTTTTTTTTTTTTTTTTTTTTTTTTGTTTTTTTTTTTTTTTTTTTTTTACTAGAAGTACAAAAATAGGAGATTGAAACTTTAGTCTTACTAGCATATTTTTCATATTAGAAATGCAAAAAATAGAAGATATTGATATTTAAAAAACAATTATTTAAGTTTCGTAACAATATCTTCACTCGTTCAAATTATGAGCAAACATTAAAGATTTGATCAAAATAGCTATTTTTTTTATTACTAGAAAGTGCATAAAAATTGAAGGTATCAATGTTTTTATTAAACATTTTATTTAAGTTTTGTTAAGAATATCTTGCAGCGTGCAAAGTTATGAGCAAATATATTACGGGAGAATAGGATATCCTAATTGATAGATTATTTAACTTTGCAAAACATATTTTCACGTGTGGAGATTTATGATTTAAAGTATTGAAGGCTTGATGTTACTGGCATATTTTTATACTAGAAGTGCCAAAACAAGAGATATTGATGTTTAATAAGCGATTATACATGTTCCATAAAAATATCTTCACTCGTACAAATTATGAGCCAAGATTGAAGCTTTGATCTTACTAGCGGGGTATCTTTTATATCAGATGAAAAAAATATGAGATATTTATGTTTAGTAGACGATTATTAAAATTTTGTTATATATATATCATACACGAACAACATTTAAATGTCTTACTTGTACTTGAGCCCAAATTTTGATCGTGACAACTCTTAGACTTCCAACTTAATGTTAAAAGATGATAGGTGGTCATATTTTTGAGGTGTTAACTCATACACCTAGCTATAAAACATGTGTAATAATAATTCACTTAATTACCAAATCTAAATTTTTAGGCTTGACAACAATGGGTTAACGTGGCACTCACAGGGGTTAATATGACAACAATGGGTTATCATACACAAAACTAATTCCCATAAAAATATGTATGAAAAATGATCAAAGTGCGTAAAACATGTAGACTAAATGTAGTCTAGAGTTGGGTTTATAAATAATGTACATGTTTTATTATGTGCGCTGAGTAACCTATCTGGTTGATCATAAAAGTAATTTACGCCCATAGTGGTGTTTTAATTAGGTGATATATTTAATAAATTGTTCCACAATTTGAAATAGCGGATATTATCGAAGTTCGATATTTTAAAAGTTACGTTACGCAAAGATTAAACGTAAAACACGAAAAATAAACGCTTCCGATAAAAATAAAATCACATCATACACGATACTTTTCTGAAATGATAAATTACATAGGACACGTAGACGGATATTTATTTAAAGACGGTTTCACACTAAATAAAAATTAACAACAACGAGCGGTAACACTTCAGTAAAACTGTAAAAAGTAATTTTACTAAAAAGTAAAATAAATAATAAGATATGGATTAAAAATATTGACCCGGAGTTTACGAGGTGTGACATTGTTGACGAAAGGAGAATATTGTTGGTATGACGATGAAGAAATTGAGTTTTGTGAGGATGGTATGACTGGGATTGAGAAGGTTAGTGAAATATCCTTGCTCATTTGGATTTTGAGACATTTTTTTGTTTGTCTTTTGAAAGTTTGTATGATTTTGTGTTTTGAAAATGAAGTGAAAGGGATATATATTATAAAAGAGTGGATAAAAAATACTTTTCTTTTAGAAAAACCGTTTACAACGGTAGTATTCCAAATGTTTTTGTCGTTTTCTGCGTTGGTTAACCAACGAGTTTGAATGTGGCGAAGCAATGGCGAAACAATGGCTAACGTAGGGGTGCGGTGGCGAAGCAATGGCGAAAGCCAAGTTGGATTCGATGAGGTATTTAGCCATCACACCCAACGCTTTTAGTATGAGTTAGAAAACTATTCCATTCAAGTCTAAAGTACAAGAACAATGTTTATAAATTTAACAAAATGAAAGTTGGTAAAAGTTACATGTGATTGAGATTAGGTGTGGAAAAATTCACATGTAATTCTATATATTTTATCTAAATTTGACGAATTAAGTGGACCGATTTATAATCCAACATATAATGTGTCATATACGGTTCGAAAGCTATGAATGCCTATTTTTATAAAAAAAAACATTGAAAAATTTAAAATATTGTTAAAAAAGTTATATTCACTTTTTTACATGTTTATGTATTCGAATATTTAAACTAGAGTTTAATCACATGTTATTTATCATGTGAGTTTCAACAAAGAAGGAAAAAGGAAAAAAAGATGAAAACACGTAAAAAATGTGAAAAAAAATAAAAAAAGGAACTTTTTCAAAAGTATAGCAAAGTGCCCATTTATAGAATAACTAGACGAATACCCACGTATAGCAGCGAAAATTTCTAGCGGTAAATAGTTGTAGCGATAAAAAAAGTTTATGGGCTATAAACGAAAAATAATAAAATTTTGATGGTTTGGAGACTAAACATGATGTTTTGAAACCCAATTCGACCCAGACGATTCTGGTCAAAAAAAATTGGTCAAATTAAACCATTTTTATATTTTCGGGAAAACTGTATTTGTAGCGTTAGATAATCCTTTCCCAATAACTGTTTCCTGATAGCATAGTTTCATTGTTTCTCCAATAACGTGAATTAGTGTGTGATTTTCTCTTTTGATAGCATTGTTTTAAGAGTACTAATAATAAATTCAAGCGTTGGAACTATTAGCCAAGTGACAACTGTTAGTTTGTTAATTGTTTAAATTTTAAATGATACTATTTCATGCATGCATCAACTTTTGGAGTTAGTTCAATATATATCTCATAATTTTTAAAAACTTTATGTTCGTATTTTAAATAGTTAAAAGATTTAAAAGGTAAGTAACATTGGTATTTTGTATCACGTGCAATGTTTTGAAACCTGGTTCGACCTAGCAGATTGAACCGGTTTCTGTTAAAAGAGGTCAAATTAAATCGGGTTTCAGAGTTTGGGTTTATATGTCGACCCGAGAATATATGATAGGCCAATGATGTTTTTTCAAAAAGAGCTTTGAGTGGAATTTGGATAACTTGCTTCACAACACACAATGATGTTTTTTTCAAAAAGCGCTTTGCATGGAGTTTGGGGTTAACGATTAAAAATGCAATCAAAGACAAATAAAATAGACCAATTCGATGAACTCTTTTGATCTCGAAATTGTGTGTAGGCATCGTTAACATTTATTGGGTGCATAATAAAAAGGTACAATAGTCAACAATTTTATTATTTTATGATTAATAAGACTTTTAAAAAATGACACCATATCAAGTTTTTATTATAATAATCCACTTTATCACTTGAGATTTGCGGTATACAAAAAAATAATCATCACTAACACATTTTTGATCACAAACCACCACATCAGTTGCTATATTCATCCACCATCATGTCTAAACATATCACTTCACACATATCTCTTTGATTTATCACATCACCGTCCTTTTTTCTATCGCATTCTTTATTCATTCATGCGTTTCAAAAGAAATACATAACATTAGCTATGAATATAGTTTTAACAAACATCACTCGCCAAGCTTTTTTATATACAAATTTCTTAAAAATTCACATGTAGCAATCCAGCATGACTGATTTTTCCGACGAGTTTGATTTTTCCGGCGAGTATGATTTTTACGGCGTAGTATGCGGCTGCTCAAAAAACATAAAAAAATAGTAAAAACTTAGATCTACACTTTAAAACCATAGATCTATAATTAAAAACCATAGATCTATTAAAAAGTAAGAGAAAACCTCATATCGTTTATGGTGTTTGACTCGAGGTGGTGGTCGGCTCTTGTGCATAGTGGTGGCGATCGGCTCCGGCAAGGCAGTTTCAGGCGTCGGCAAGTTATTTTTTAGGCGAGTATTTATTTTCCAGCGATCTTGATTTTTCAGGAGTGTTTGATTTTTTTTTGCGAGTTTTATTCTTGATGGTCATTGCTTCTTCTGTTTAAGCTTATTGTTTCTTGAATTGAATGACATGGTTACGATTATGAAATGAGTTATTTATATAGGCATGAGGCTATACAATTAGCCATCAATGTAATTAACAATTACAATTCAAATTATCAATCACCATTAACAATTACAATTCAAATTATCAATCGCCATTAAACCACTAAACGATTTGAAATATCACCATTAATGACATACGTTTTTTAATTGCTTGACAAAGTTTCCTTAAATACTTTTAACTTTCAATTCCTACTATTTTAAAGAAAGGGTAAAAAATGCTTTATAATGTTGTATAGATAATTAAACGCTCGTCGCGATGATATATTTTCTTAACGGTTTAAGAAAAATATCAATATTTGAAAAAAAGAAAAAAATTGAGTTTGTTCAAAATAAGTGGTTGACATTTATCCCTTAGTATATGAGTAATGTTTAGTATATAAATAAACTAGCTTATAGACCCGTGGATTCACGGGAAGTGTAGAAGAAATAATCCATTAAGTAGTTAAATAAGTAAGAACTTATTTTGTAAGAAGTTACATTCATAAATAATGTAAGAAAAACACTGAAGGTAAACATGTTTCGTTAATATATGAAAAAAAATAATCAGGATACTAAGTGTCCATAATTAATAAATATTTGAGTTTGTAACAATTAAATAAATAAATATCATACTTTTAACGCAAGTCTGCGGTTTTGAACACGTGAGAACTTTAATCAGTTGCTTGATTAATATTTCTCAATAACATTATCGGGACTCCTACTTTTAACGCAAGTGTGTGGTTTGGAACACCTAAGAAATTCAATCAATTGATAAATTCTCCTGATGAGAAAATTGGATTATCTATGACGACGCCACGTTCATTTTTATCTAGCTGGTCGTAACTAAGTAAGCCATTGAAAATTTCCTCCAACAAGATGATACGTTTATAGTGTCCACAACTTCATCGTTTGAGCAAGATGGCCTTTTCTTAGATATAAGATCAGATCAATTAATGTTTATCTAAACTGTTTGATAAGTAAAATCGATAAAAGATGTTTACCTGGTTGAGCCGCAGTAACAGAAATTTTTGTCAGTTACATCTATTGAAACTCTTCTGTCAGTTTGCGTTTGCGTCCAATGAAATAATGTAATTAAGTAATCATCTTCTAATATGATGAAATAAGATAAACATAATTTCAGGAAGAATTTGACAAATAAAAGAACGGTGCAATATGGTGTTACCTGACTATTCACATAAAATCACCCATATCAACTCGTTACACAATATTACCCATATCAACCTTACACAAAATTACCCATATCAACCTATTACACAAAATCGCCCATATTGACTCGTTACACAAAACAATTATAACAGTGACACTTAGTGGTATTACCATTAGAGATCATTTCCCACCATGAGAAAAATCTAATGGAGAATGCGCGTGTAACACAACAGTATAAATCAAATAGATTTTAACACAATTGAAGCTTACATAGATTATTTGTTTGAATCGAGGTTATGTGAATCACAGTAGATTGACTTATGATGTCTGCAAAATGAAAAGTGAATAAAATTAGTTTAACCTATATCCAAATCACAACAACATGTAATACATGTACGAATGAATCGGTTTCTTATGTATTTGTTTTTGAATCAGTGAATCAGCGTAGAGAAGAGATTGATTTAAATTGGTGTTAAGGTATCCGCATATTATATAATTATGGTTATTAATGCATGTACTTTAAAGGGGTTGTAAAAAACCAAAGAGTGTAGAAGAAATCAATTGGTGGAAGGTTTTGGATTGTGGTTTTAAAAATAAACAGCATTGATGTTTTCATGAAACTAGGGGGATGTATTTTTTGAATTGACAAATAATAGAAACAGTGCAATATGGTGTTTACCTGACTATTTACTCATCACCCATATCAACCCGGTACAAAAATTACCCCTTATCACCCGTTACAGAAAATCGAGCGCCCATTTTTCTGCGAATCAAGGCTCTGCGAATCACATAAAAAGATTGACCTATGATGTCCGTGCAACAATAAAAAGTAAGAAATTAAAATAGTTTCAACCCTATAGCCAAATCATAACTAAGCATGTAAATACAATGTACCTATTGAATATGTTCTTATATATTTGTTTTTGAATGCAGTGGTTAAAGAAGATTTGGTTTAAATAGGTGTTAAAGAGAGATTTTTTATTAATATGGAATTGGGTAACTGATATTAATGTTAAAGAGAGATTGGTTTAAAAATATGAATGTGAAGAATAATCAATTAATGATTAGGATTTGAATGCGGTTATGAATATTATATTTCGTGTGGAATTGATGGCACCGATTATTATATGGAATTGTAACTGATTGTGGAAGTGTAGAAGAATAATCTAATTATGGAAGGTGGTTTTTAAATTGCGGTTTTGAATATTCTATGGTTAATTGAAACCGATTATTGTTAAATATGTGCAATTGTAAACTGATGTTGTTAGAAGGAGTTTAGAAGAAAGAATGAAGTTAATGGTAGGGGTTTTAGAATGCGTTTTAATATCTAATATTAATTAAAACCGATGAATGTTTTTAATGCATGTTTTGATTGATGGTGCAAATATGGTGTTATACATTTATGGTTAATTAAGGTAGTCCACAAAGAAAAATTTTACTGGGATAATTAATTCTACAGCTTTCAAGGGTTAGTTAAAAAAACTTCTTTTATTTTACACATAGTATAGAGATATAGAAATATAGATGATTCGAAAACAAAATTATATTGATTATTTAAAAACATAACACATCAAAGTAGATAGGTTCAATCAAAGATTCAATTTGAATTGAATTATTAGGTATACGACCATAAACATAAAAAATAATCATAAAAATATAAATCAAATGATTACTTACAACTGAAGCTTCATAGATTATTTGCTCGAATCAAGCAACGAATCACTATAGATTGACCTATGAAGTCTACACAATAGTAAGAAAAAAAAATTTGTTCAACCATATCCAAATCACAAACAACATGTAAATATACATGACGATTGAATATGTTGCCTTATATATAATTTTTCTTTGATCAGTGATAGAGAGAGATTGGTTTTTGGTTTAAATAGGTGTTAAAGAGAGATTGTTTATGAATATGGAATTGTAACTGATTGTAGAAGAGTGTAAAAGAAGAATGAATCAATTAATGATAGGTTTTGAATGCGTTTTGAATATTATAATGTTAATTGAAACCGATTATTAATATGAAATTGTAACTGATTGTAGAAGAGTGTAGAAGAAGAATCAATTAATGGTAGGTTTTGATTGCGTTTTGAATATTATAATCTGAAACCGATTATTCATATGGAATTGTAACTAATTATAGAAGATTGTAGAAGAAGAATCAATTAATGGTAGGTTTTGAATGCGTTTTTTGAATATTATAATGTTAATTGAAACTGATGAATATTTTTAATGCATGTTTTTAATGATGGTGCAATATGATGTTGTACATTTGTGGTTAATTAAGGTAGTCCACATAAGAAAATTTAATGGGATAATTAATTCTTATGCTTTAAAGGGTTGTTCTAAACTGTGTTTTATTAGAGTTTATAGAATCTTTAGATATGTTTATAATGGAAAACAATTATTTACTTTCAAAAGCTTACGAAACTAGAAATTTGAGTCCTTGAATATATGGTTTTATTTAAGGATGAAATTTTAGTTTCCTTTTATTAAATATAGAGTCGGCTACAATAAGCCTATAAAAACTAAACATATTCCATGCATCGTTTATACTCTTCTTCTTCATTATCGAAGTACAATAGAATAGAATATGATGGATAATCATGTTCAGCAGTTTGAAATTCTACAAACCATTCAGGATCGGGGAATAGATGTAGCAAGTTATATATTTAATCTTCCTAAATTGGAAGTGGAGAACCTACTTTATAGAGATATAGCTTACCATACAAACATACGTTTTTACCATCTAAATATTTTAGGCAGCCTAAA
>BQNB010166751.1:0-14078 GCA_026074375.1 Tanacetum coccineum | reverse complement strand
CTTGCCTAACCATTCAAGTATAATATTAGTGTAAGTTGGTGATTCTTCTGCCATGCTAGAGAAATGATAGATGTCATAATATCAGCTAGGTCAATATGCAAAGTAAGCATCTTCATAAGTTGAACAGAACTTTATACCCGGTTTCCATTGAGAAGTTTCTAAAACAACAACAATAAATCACTACTTGGCTGCCTTAATATCTTGTCTTTAATCAGTGAAGCCGCATCAACCTTACCATGTTACTTAAAATCATTTAACTCCAAATCTTTAATATCTTTAACAATTCGAGCTTGTTTTGCTATCTCACCTACTCTCGAAGCACAAACATTACCTGTATAACCACCTATATATGCGTTTTTAGACACAACATTGAACCCTCTACTTGCACCTTCAATAACTTCCTTTGATTCCCTTGCAACTTGTTTTTCTAAAACTAATTTCCCGTTCATACGAAGTTCTTGATTCAACAGCTCTTCAGGTTGACTTAATGTCGGTGTATCAGTTTGCAGACACTCTTTAGACTCTGTTTATAGCATCAGAGTTAACACCCTTGTTAAATTCTTGAAGATACTCTTCATTTGGTATGCTTTGGGTGGGTAACATGGGTGTTTTATTGGGTTCCATGGGATGCTTTTTTAAGTGTACATTCATGTAGCTTAGCCAAACAATACGCCTCATGAATTGTTTTAGGTTTAAACAACCTCACCATACATTGGGTTTCTTGTTTAAGACCCACAATAAAACAACTAGTGCTATGTTCCTGTGGACGTTCTAACCGATTGACTACATCAATGAAAGAGTCATAATATTCCTTAACGTTCGCAACCTGCTTGAGCTCCTTTAACTCACTCATATAGTCATCAACAACTCTACCAGTACAAGCACTGGCAGATTCAACATACTCAGCCGTTCTTGAGATTACATTCTCTTTTGACATTTCATCAAACGCCTTGTGAAAAACCCCAAAATTCTTTCGAACTTATGATCATTTTCACGGTTTTGACTTCGAACTGTGTTTCTACTCCAACATTAAACTTATGTCTTGTACATATATATGTTCATATTTTCTGACCTAATTTGTGTCATTTGTAATGACATTTGAGACAAACAAGTATTCGGTGCCCGCACTTTGTGGCGGGTATCAAAACAATTAAGTGGTACGAATACAAAATATTACTATCTCCGTCCCAAAATAATAGTCAAGTTTGACTTTTCTGAGTCTGGTTCAACTTTGACCTTATCTATTTTTGTGTGTGTTATATAATACTTGAGGTAAAATATATGAATAGATTGGGTTTTAAGTATATTTTCATTGCTATAATTTTCATCAATTATTATATAACAAAAAAAAATATATTTAATGTTAAAGTTGAACTAGTTTCACTCTAAAAAGTCAAACCGAACTATTACGTTAGAGTAGATGCATAATGTTAAAACCTTGCCATAATCTTGTTATCTATCCAGTTTTAAAGAATAAAAGATCTAAAGGGACGGCTATGAATCTTAGACTTGTGATAGCCCTAATAAAGTTAGGGTACCCGCGCAATGCGACGGCGGGTACCCCGTGATCGCGGGTACCCTGTGACTATAATAGAGGTGGTGATTTGGGTCGGGTTCGGTTGGCGGGTTCGGGTTGATAGATTGGCGGGTTCGGTTTGACAGGTTGGCGGGTCAGAAAACCCTAACTCGAATCGGGTCAGCTATATCAACCTTAACCTGTTTTCACATAACCCGAACCTGACCCATTTAACCTGTATATATACGTGGGTTGACAGGTTAAATAGGTTACACGGGTTAAATAGGTTAAACAGGTTTTGGGTTGGTCATTTAACCCGTTTTATAAACAAAAGTTAGCACATTACACTGGTTAAACGGGTTTGTGGGTCGACCCGTTTAACCCATTTAACACATATAATAATATATAAACAATTTTTTATTTTAAAAAAAAAATCTTAAACGAGTTGACGGATCGACCCACTTAATTTATTCCCAACCCGAACCTGACCTGTTTAATAAACGGGTCAGATGGGTCGACCCAAACCCGACCCGAAATCACTATACTTAATCCAAACCTGTTAATTTTCGTGTCGGTTTCTGGTCGGGTCAGAATTTGCCACCCGTAGACTATATTTTGCGGCGAGCAAATGTTATTCGGTTAAACGTTTTTTTAACAATAATTGTACAAATGAATGATAATTTAAAATAAAATAACTTTAAGCAATATCAATGCAAAGTATTTCATATCCAAATAAATTAAGGTCCAAACGAAAGAAGGGAACATAAGTAGCATCTTTGAAACATAAGTTAAAATAGACGGGTATCCACTTGTTGCGGCGACGGGTCCTGTATAATTTAATTTTCTGACGAGGGACTGGGCGAGGTCCAAAGGCCAGAAGAATCTTGGATGACTGAATTTATTGTGTGTGAAGTATGATTAATTTGTGTTATAGATTTTTGATTCTTTCATAAACATGAGTTTTTTTTATATTAAAATTTTTTAACTGACATTTTAATGTATATCAATAACATTTTTTCAGTTTTATATGTTACAAATATTGATATGGTGGTTACACAGTTTTTCCATTAAATCACTTATTTATCATTAATATAACCGTTACAAGTTTTGAGTTTACATGATGATAAATGAGATGTTACAAAAAGAATTATAATAAGTAATGAAAGCATTAGTTTGTCTTGTAGCTTTTTGATTCTTTTATAAACCATGAGTTTTTTATATTAATATCTTTTAACAGACATTTTAATGTATATCAATAATATTTTTTCAGTTTTATATGTTACAAATATTGATATGGTGTGTAAAAAACTAGAAAGGGAAAGGGGGGGGGGGGGGTGAATAGTTTTTTTATTTTAAGATTTACTTTTCAAAACTTGTTAGGAAACATGTACACTTTTATTAATAAAATCGAATTATAATACAATAAATTAAATTAACAGAAAATAAATAACATAAAATTAAATAACAGATAGAAAGGGGTAGAAGCAGAAGACAGACCCTATATAACGATAAGTAAATAAAAGCAGTAAAAGGTCGTGGAACGAGACTCGTGTTTAACACGATTCCCTTAAAACAGATTCGCTGTCTGTTTCCCAGGGTACAACATCCAAACCTGTTGTACAACCGGACCTGAGAAACTTGCCTGAAAAATCACGGAAGCAGACGTACATTTCTGATCGAAAGGATTGCTGGAACTTGGTTTCTATGGAGCTGCATATTTAGTTTTTTTTAAACGAATGAGACTAGGTCTCTATTTATTGTAAAAACGTTGTCTTGTTTTTCAAGATAAATAACTCCCCAACTTAAGCAAATCTTTTAATAGCAAAAAAGATTTGCATATCTTTTAATGACACAAAATATTCTCTACAAACTTATTTGATAAGTTTAAATCTATTTCTAAAATAGATTTTCAGATTTTGTGTTTCGCGTGTCTCACTTTGAGACACGATATCTCATTCATATTATCTCCATAAATATATATATATGTATAATTATATATATATTATATATAGACTCATTTATATATATATATATATATTATATAACCATATCTTGGTTTTTTCACACCAATCCCCCACTGAATGAAAATCGGTTCGAAACACACGAAAGTTTCAAAGAAATTTCTGCGGTTGAGTCAATGAATAGGATAGTTAGGTCGTGACCATTTTGAACCTTCCCTTGTGAGATGCACTTAGTCTCATATTTCTGAGTTGACGCAGATTGTCCACCTGAAACTCACATTTGTATTCGTAGCACGACATTACACCTCACACCAATAGAACTCTCCATGACATTGTCAAGTTCCTCATAGTCGTGCTCGTTATGGTCAATGAAACACTAGCCTGGTTTGCAAGTGCTCTTAGGTAATTGCGCCCCCCACAATTCCATTTGAAGCGGTCACACATTTCTTCTCACATAGGTTGATTTTCATCTCTGAATCATTATCAAACCACATTGCCTTACAGCGGATTTCATCATAAATCATTATGCTTTGTGATTTCATCCTGAATCATTAAAGCCATATGTTTAACCTCAACAAGTCACATTTGTTATATGAATGGATTAGGATGTTACAATTTTAAGTAACACCCCATATTGACGTGAACTTCCCCCACATTTCTTTGATTAGGTCTTATGTTCCTACTTGAAACCAGAATATTGGAATCTCCCTAGTAAAATGGTGTTAGGTTTTTCTTCATTGGAAACTTATTCCTTTAAGGGTTTTAGTTACAGTCCTTTAGACGGACTCTATTACACCAAACTCTCCCTGCTTAGCCTTTTCGTAGCGGATCCGCGATGTTATCATTAACTTTAAAATTGTCAACTCGTGTTAAACTCGTTTTGAGAGTAGTAGTACGCACCAATTAAGTTATGATGAATACTGTTCGACTCTACCGTTTTACATAGTGATATGAGCTCCTGTCAAAATTCAATGACTATCACACTTTATAAATACATCGGCCTTTTCCGGTTTAGCCATGTTGGTATGTTCCTTAGAATTGACGTTTATTATATCGCATATTTTTATTAAATTTGTTCTAAAATGATAAATTCATATTTCATCATAAATTTAGCTCTATAAGTGTCTGTTTGAAATACTTTTCCTAGATTTCTAAGACATAGCTTTCACATTAGCCGTAATATACATCCGCTCTAGTGGATCTAGATTCTTATACATATAAGAATCCCGTATTTACATTACTCTATCATTTGATAACAGTTGGATATCTTCCATAATTCACTCTAGTACTCATGTATAAAATTAATTACTCAAATGGTCCCCACCTGACTATAAGTTGTAAATCAGGTCAGACGTCCGTCATTAAACACATAAGATGCCCAATATTCTTTGAGTATTCAAAATGGGCAACACCTTTAGATTAAAGATGTCATTGAATTTTAGCTAGGCCGGAATCTCCCACATTGAACCTCTCAAGAATATTATCCTTATAATGTTTTTGACTTCAAAACAAATCCATATTGGTTCACGTGACCTTAGTTCCAAGAACCATATTCAACAACTAATAAAGTTCATGTCAATCTTGACTCCAACATGTCATTAGTGGATTTGTTTATCTTCTTATCACTTCTAGTGATAATTATACCATCTATGTATAAACACATGAGTACATACATCCATTAATTTCTATCCACATTCTTACATGATATGGTGAAATTTGATGTCCTTGTTTAGGAGCTTTCCTTAAGTCATATAATGACTTAACAAGCCTACAAACTTTTCTCTGTAGTCCAGGAGCCATGAAACTCTCATGTTAGTTCATGTATAGTAATTTTTCTAAATCCCCGTTTAGTAATATCATTTTCACATCTATTTGATGAACTTCCAATTTTCTTAATACGACAATAGCAAGTACCATTCTAATCGAGGTTATTCGCGTAACAGGCGAATAAGTATCAAAGTAATCTAGACCTTCACGTTGTCTAAATCCTTTGATTACCAATCTTGCTTTGTACTTGTCAATGGTGCCATCGGCTTTCATCTTCTTCTTGAAGATCCATTTATAGCCTAGTGGTTTACAACCTGAAAGTAAACCCACGAGCTCCCAAGTATGTTTTTGTAAAATAGAATCTATTTCACTTTTAATGGCTTCTTTCAATTTGAGCCACTCCGTGGAAGTTACCGCTTCTCGATAAGAAGTAGGTTCATTTTCTACCATAAAAGAAACAAAATCGGGTCCAAACGATTTCTCGGTTCTTGCCTTTTTGCTTCTTCTAGGTTCAACCTCTTCTTTCTTGGGTTGATCTTGTCTCTCATCTTGGAGATCATTATCATCTCGTTATCTCTGATCTTGGACAACTTCGTCATCTATTCTAGACGATTTTCACTTTTCCTCGCCCCTCCCTCCAAAAAAAGGAAATATATTTTCAAAGAGAGAATGCATTCTTTATTAAAATTTATAAGTTTATTGCTTAAGTGTATCTCTTCAAACTACTACACTCTAAATAGACGATATCCAATAGTTGTATCTTACATGAGTAAGACAGATATAAGTATAGCATTATTTATGACTATGTAGATATGCGTGTTTTACAAGTTTTTAGGATCAAACTTTTGAACCTTGGGGTTCAATACAGATATCTATTCTAGAAATTCCTATCACACCTAAAATACACACCAGAGATACAGATAGATAGAGAAACCAAACCCCACCCACAACTACCAGTATATATATATTATATAGTATATATATCTCCCAACCCCACCACACCCCCCCCACCAGATAACCATATATCACCCACCCCCACCCCCCCCCACCCACACTATATCCCCCCCACCTATATCCCCCCCCCCCCCCCCACCCACAAACACCATAAGCCTACTGTTATGAGCATATACTATGAATATGAGATTTACAGTTTTAGGTCATCTTTTGAACCTTGGGGTTCATAAGATATCTTGGCCTAGATATCCTCCCCATTGCCCACTCATAATTACTTACAAAGTTTGTCTTTTCCCTTCCATATTCGTATGACAACTATCTTGATTTTAATTTACAAGGGTTTCGTATTAAGATATAAGTAGCCGATATAATCGCTTTCCCCCACATGTCATGGCTTAAACCAGGACTTAAGAACATGTCATTAACCATATCTTCTAAGGCACGGTTCTTTTCTTTCAACAATTCTCTTGTTGGAGTATCAAGAGTAATAAATTTGTGTCTTATTCTAAGTTTAGCACATAAATTTAAAAATGGAAACACATATTCACCTCCGATATGACTTCAAACCACCTTATTTTCGATAATAAGTTGATTCTCAACTTATATATATAGAACAATCTTGTCTATATCCTTACTCTCAAGTAAGTGTAAATAGAAATATTTTGTACCACCATCAACAAATATGATGAAGTACTCACTATTCGCTACCTTAGTAGGTATCAATTCCAAATCACATAAAACAATGTGAATCATATCAAGGGGTTCGGTTATTTCCGTTCAACCGAGAGATAAATGAAATTCTTGTATAATTCCGGCTTCAACACAACTTTTAATATTGTAGTACGTGTCAATACAAAAGTGGGTATCCAATTTAGTTTAATTAGACAACATATTGAGTTAAAATTTAAAACATATCCGAGTCAGCCATGCCATACATTTAAAGAATCAAATAAGCTGAATTCGTACTCATTTTGCTAAAATGACCATTAGAAAATACATTCAGCTTAAACTTTTTTTAAAAGGCGTAACCCGTATGGACTTAAGTTATGTTATTCATTAACTTAATTTTATTTGATTCAAACACAAGATGAAAGCCAAATTTCATTAAGCAACCATCCGGAAATAAGATTCCTACGAATCTCCGGCACGTACAAAACGTTGGTTAGCTTAAATTCTTTTCCAGATGTGAATCACATCTTCTTTTCCCTTGTTATTAGCAGTTGGAGAGTTGCCCAAAATCGTTCTCTCTATTCTCAACTGCATTGAAAGAGTTAATCAAACTCTTATCACCATATACATGACATGATACCGAAGTGCTAATCCACCATTATCTAAGGTCAGATTCCCTCACGGCCTCAGTTTTCATGTCATTCAGACCATATAACACAATTGCACATAAGGTTTCTGAATGCTTCAAAGCATCTACCGTACACGTAACTCGAGTATCGGTCTCCTTTTTAACAGGTTCGGGGAAGCTCGATCCTTTCTGTCAATCATGGATTCCAATGTTTAATATGAGGTCCCATGATTAGTTTCAAACTAATTTGGTACAATTAACAATGTACTTAATCACATAGTGTTTCTTAACAAAAAAATAATTTTAATCGACTTTTGTTTAAAACGCTAATGTTTTGTAAGATTCGTTATACAAAACCACTTTAAAGGAAGTCTTTCGACTAAACAATAAACAATATCGCCTATTACATTATGTTTTTAACAAAAAACACATATGTAAAAAAAATAAAAATTTTTTTTTTTTTTTTTTTGTGTTGTCAATTTCCATAAGAAAATCTTAATAGATATGTTTACATTGATCTATTTATACAAATGAAAACTCAACAGGTTTCAGAGATCCACCTCTTTCTAAGAAACTCAACATGGTTTCTATAGATATACTTTTAAACTCTATAAAATCTCAAGAATTATATGTAGTTTATAATGAAACTTCGAACAGTTTAAAATAAATAGGACAAAGGCAAACAAAACTTTTACTAATTTAGTAAAAATGATGTACATAATCCGATATTTATAATAACTTGTATAATTATTAATATCTTGATTCAAAGAAATTCTTCTTGATTTCATTGAACACGTTGCAGTTATCTACTAAAATAACAAATTGCATTTTATGAGATATGTTTCAAAGAAACTCCACTTGGTTTCAGTGAATCCATTCCAATAATCTAATAAAATAACAACTTATATTTTATGAGATTTGTTTCAAAGAAACTCTACTTGGTTTCAATGAATCTAAATTCGTCATGATTTGCAACCATGTTACTAATTGGCGCACCAATTACATTTACAAGAGTAGTCACAATCGTGATTGTCATCCTGAAAGATCAACACCAATAGTTAACTAAACTGTTATAAACCAGTATCCAAGGAATTCAATCCTGATTTCTATAGCCTTGTACCGGATCTGCTTCAAAGAAACTCAATCCTGGTTTCAATGAATCAACTAGATCAGTTTAATAGAAACTCAATCTTGGTTTCAGTATAAACTGATAAGAACAACGACTTAAAAAAAACGTTTTAGATCTGTAATCCAAATCTGTATATTAAAAATCTGTTTAATTAAAACTGATTTCCAAAGAAACTCAACTTGGTTTCGACAGAAAACAGTTTATAATGATAAAATCTGTTAATAATAATTATTCCGATTTTATAAAAGTATTTTAAATTCGGTTAAACCGAATATGTTTTAAGATTGTAGGGAAACTGTTACACTTTTATTAATAAAATCGAATTATAATACAATAAATTAAATTAACAGAAAATAAATAACATAAAATTAAATAACAGATAGAAAGGGGTAGAAGCAGAAGACAGACCCTATATAACGATAAGTAAATAAAAGCAGTAAAAGGTCGTGGAACGAGACTCGTGTTTAACACGATTCCCTTAAAACAGATTCACTGTCTGTTTCCCAGGGTACAACATCCAAACCTGTTGTACAACCGGACCTGAAAAACTTGCCTGAAAAATCACGGAAGCAGACGTACATTTCTGATCGAAAGGATTGCTGGAACTTGGTTTCTATGGAGCTGCATATTTAGTTTTTTTTAAACGAATGAGACTAGGTCTCTATTTATTGTAAAAACGTTGTCTTGTTTTTCAAGATAAATAACTCCCCAACTTAAGCAAATCTTTTAATAGCAAAAAAGATTTGCATATCTTTTAATGACACAAAATATTCTCTACAAACTTATTTGATAAGTTTAAATCTATTTCTAAAATAGATTTTCAGATTTTGTGTTTCGCGTGTCTCACTTTGAGACACGATATCTCATTCATATTATCTCCATAAATATATATATATATATATAATGACACAAATTCATTCTATTGAACTTATTTGATAAGCTTAAATCTTATTCCTTAATAAGCTTTACTGATTTTCCCCCATAATTCCCTTCGAAGCGACCCCACTTCTCTATCACATAGGTGATTTCATCTTGAATCATTAAAAACATATGTTTTGTGATTTCATCTTGAATCATTATCCTTTGTGATTTCATCCTGAATCGTCGAAGCCATATGTTTAACCTCTCAACAAGTCACATTTGTTATAGGAATGGACTAGGATGTTACGATTTTAAGTAACACCCCTACATTGACGTGACTTCCCTCACATTTCTATGATTAGGTTGTCATATTAAACCCAGGTCTTGGGATCTCCAATCAACTAGGTTCGGTTTTCCTTCATAGAAACTCTTTCCTTCAAGGGCTTCAGTCCCATTCCTTTAGATAACTTACTAAATAACTCTCTGCTTAAGCCTTTTGTAAGCGGATCCGCGATGTTATCCATTAAATTTACGTAGTCAATCGTGATAACTCTAGTTGAGAGTAGTTGTCGCACCAATCACTGTCTATGATGGATATGTCTCGACTTACCGTTTTACATTGTGATATGAGCTCTGTCAAATTCAATTGACTATTACACTTTATAAACATGGCTGTTACCAGTTTACGCCATCTTGGTATGTCCTTTTCGAATTAACGTAAATATCCCGCATATTCTATAAAATTATCTCAAATGATAAATTCATATTTCATTATAGATTTAGCTATAAACGTCTGTTTGAAATACTTTCAAGATTTTTAAGACATAGCTTATCACTTAGCGTAAATGCATACGCTCTAGTGGATCTAGATTCTTATATATAAGAATCCATATTTGCATTACTCTATCATTTGATAGCATCCATATATCTTTCATAATGCAATATTGTGAGTATCATAGTACTTTTGTAATACTTATTCAAATCGTCCCCACTTGAATTACTGGTATATCTACTTAACCTGACTATAAATTATAAATCAGGTCACACACACTTCATTAGACACATAAGATGACCAATATTCTTTGAGTATTCAGAATGGGCAACACCTTTAATTCCATCAAAATGCTTGCCCATACTGAATTCTCTAGTATAGGCCAGAATCCCTCTACATCGTCAATCCTCTCAAGAATACATTGTCCACTTCAATTAATTTGTTTAGATGAAACTTAAAACAACATCCATATCGGTACCACACATGTGATCCACTGTTCCACGAACCTTATTCAACAACTCATGAAGTTATGTCAGTCACTTGACTCCAACCATAATCATTAGTGGTTTTTTGATCTTGCTTACATCACTTCAAGTAAAATAATAACTACCAGCCTCTGAATAAAACATTGGAGTACACACATACAACCTTAATTTTCTTGCAATCCACATTCGTGCATGATATGGTAAAATTAATTTCCTTCTGTTTGGGAAGCTTTCTCACACTTAAGCATCTATTAATGACTTTACAAGCCTACGAACTTGCTCGCTAATCCAGCAGACCAGAAACCTTCAGGTTTTGGTTCATGTATAGTAATTTTTTTTTCTAAATCTTCCGTTTAGAAATATCATTGTTCTCAACATCCATTTAATGAACTTCCAATTTTCTTAATGCGGCAATATCAAGTACCATCCTAATCGAGGTTATTCACGTAACTGGCGAATAAGTCTCAAAGTAATCTAGACCTTCGCATTGTCTAAATCCTTTGATTACCAATCTTTCTTTGTACTTGTCAATGGTGCCATCGGCTTTCATCTTCTTCTTGAAGATCCATTTATAGCCTAGTGGTTTACAACCCGAAAGTAAATCCACGAGCTCCCAAGTATGATTTTGTAAAATAGAATCTATTTCACTTTTAATGGCTTCTTTCCATTGAGCCATTCCGAGGAAGTTACCGCTTCTCGATAAGAAGTAGGTTCATTTTCTACCATAAAAGAAACAAAATCGGGTCCAAACGATTTCTCGATTCTTGCCCTTTTGCTTCTTCTAGGTTCAACCTCTTCTTCCTTGGGTTGATCTTGTCTCTCATCTTGGAGATCATTATCATCTCGTTGTCTCTGATCTTGGACAACTTCGTCATCTATTCTAGATGATTTTCTAATTTCCTTCGTTAACAAGGAAATATATTTTCAAAGAAGGAAGCACTTCTTTATTTCATTATCGTATCTTTGTGTATATCAACATACATAAAGAAACCATAAGCACTACTGTTATGAGCATATACTAAGAATATGCAATTCACAGTTTCATGTCAAATCTTTTGAACCTTGGGGTTCAATACGTATATCTTAGCTAGATATCCCCCCACATTTGTAAATACTTACAAGATAGTCTTCTTCTCATCCATAGTTCATAAGAAATATATTATTTTCTTTACAAGGGATCTTATCTAAAAGATAAGTAGCCGATATAATTGCTTTTCCCCACATGCCATGGCTTAAACCATGACTTAAGAACATGGCATTAACCATATCTTCTAAGGCACATTTCTTTTCTTTCAATAATTCTCTTGTTGGAGTATCAAGAGTAATAAATTTGTGTCTTATTCTAAGTTTAACACATAAATTTAGAAATGGAAACACATATTCGCCTCTGATATGACTTCGAACCACCTTGTTTTTGATAATAAGTTGATTCTCAACTTATTTATATAGAACAAGCTTGTCTATATCCTTACTCTCAAGTAAGTGTAAATAGCAATATTTTGTATCACCATCAACAAATATGATGAAGTACTCGCTATTCGCTACCTTAGTAGGTATCAATCCCAAATCACATAAAACCATGTGAATCATATCAAGGGGTTTGGTTATTTTCCGCTCAACCGAGAGAAAAGACAATCTTGTCAATTTGGGTTGAATTCACCATGATTGTTATTATGATTGTTGAGTAGATTAACATGTTTGGTTAGGAGCTACATGATTATTATGGATCAAACTTGACTTTTGAATGAGCTTTTGATATGAATAATATAAAGCTTGAAAGTTTTTGAACTTGGAACTATTTAACTTTGTTTAGATCATCAATTATGTCTGGGATATAGGTCGAAAGACTCCAGTTAAGTGATTGATTTCTAAGTTGTTTGTCTATGACAACTAGACCTTAGCCTGGTGAGGATTGGCTAAGTAAACGAACATTAAACCAAGTACAAAAGGGTTTAACGCTAAACCATATTTCTAACGAACTTGGCTTAGAGCAAGCTTATCCTAGCTCATTATCAACACGAATTACGCTTAAAAGCATTTTTCATATAAAAGAATAAAGGCCCAAAAGGGTTTTTTCATATGATAATAGATAATCGTTCTAAGTAATTTAAACATTCTTAAATCGATTAAAATTTTCATATCTGTGAATCATTCATCTACTCAAGTTTGTCCATAATGTTTCTTGTTTCTTAACCAAACATGTCCTTTATTTCTTGAATCAAATCGTTATCTTTAGATCCGTGACAGTCTATAAGAGTTGTAGGGTGTTAAAACACCAACCCACCTTTTCGTAATTTTATTGACTATTTCTTAAAATACCCAATCCCGTGGAGCGACCTGGTCTTACCTAAAAGTTATACTACATACGTGGGTTATACTTTTACCCGTGTGCTTCCCTATAATAAATCGACTATCAGTCATTATAAATTTAAAGCTTATGAAACACATCAAGGATCATCTGGAATAGATAACGAAGTTGTCCAAGAACAAAGACAACATGATGATAATGATCTCCAAGATGACAGACAAGATCAACCCAAGGAAGAAGAGGTTAAACCTATAAGAAGTAAAAGGGTAAGAACTAAGAAATCGTTCATAAAAATTATCTTATTTTCTTTACAAGGGATCTTATCTAAAAGATAAGTAGCCGATATAATCGCTTTCTCCCACATGTCATGGCTTAAGCCAGGACTTACGAACATGGCATTAACCATAAGGCGCGAATCTTTTCTTTCAACAATTCTATTGTTGAAGTATCAAGAGCAATAAATTTGTGTCTTATTCTAAGTTTAGCATATAAATTTAGAAATGGAGACACATATTCACATCCGATATGACTTCGAACCACCTTGTTTTTTTATAATAAGTTGATTCTCAACTTATTTATATAGAACAATCTTGTCTATATCCTTACTCTCAAGTAAGCATAAATAGCAATATTTTGTACACCATCAACAAATATAATGAAGCACTCGCTATTCTCTACCTTAGTTGGTATCAATTACAAATCACATAAAACCTTGTGAATCATATCAAGGGTTCGGTTATTTTTTGTTCAACCGAGAGAAAAGACAATCTTGTCAATTTGGTTTCAACACACGTTGTGTCAATACAAAAAGTGGGTATCCAATTTAGTTTAATTAGACAACATGTTGAGTTAAAATTTAAAACATGTCTGAGTCAGTCATGCCATACATTTAAAGAATCAAATAAACTAATTTTAACTCATTTTGCTAAAATGACCATTAGAAAATACATTCAGCTTAAATATTTTTAAAAGCGTAACCCGTACGGACTCAAATTATGTTATTCATTAACTCAATTTTTATTTGATTC
>BQNB010166750.1:3034-14078 GCA_026074375.1 Tanacetum coccineum | reverse complement strand
AAATTTAACCTAATTTCTATTAATACTTTTAATAATAAAAATGAAAATTAAAAGAAAATAGGAAAGACAGGGTAGAAAGGGAACTAAAGGAAAGTTAAGGGTAGGCGGGCAAAATTAGTTAAATTTACACTAAAGAGAAAACGGGTACCCTTGAGGTTTGAGAAAAGGACCAAACAGACCCTAGCTTATTTCTAATTTTTGGCTTATTAAATTTTGAGAATTAGCAAAAACTTAAAACTACAAAGTTGCTTATTAGCTTAATCTAAACAACTTTAATAAAAGCTCTTTGGACTTTTACCCAAAGAATAAGCTAGAAAATAAGCAAATCCATGGCTGTTACAGTAAGTGCTATTTTAATAAGCTTTTTGGACTTTTGCTTATTGTGAGCTTAATACTTAATGAAAACTAAAACTAAAAGATGCTTGTTGAAGCTTAAGATGTGTTTTAAGACTATTTAAACTAAAATTTACCTGTGTTTAACAAATTTAGAAAGAAAATGAAGCTTAAAAATGCACAGTTTAATGAAACAGTTTTTAAAGCTTTTTTGAACTAAGCTTAACAGCTTATTTTTGAACCTTTGGAGCTGAAATTTTGAAAGTAAGCTAAACTATATATCTAGAATCTACCTAGGTAAAAAGTTTTTGCAAAGTTTTTCATAGAAATAGAAAAATTCAAAAAGTTAAATGAAGAAAACTAATGATATGCTGCTGTTTTACTGTGCTTGCTGGTGTAAATGGTTTTGCTGATGCAAAGTGCAAGGAACAGAAATGTAAGCTAAGATTTTTGAAGTTTACTTTGCTAAACTCACTAAGTGAACACACACCTACTTAAAATTCTAAGTTGCTTGTAAAAATATTAAAATTCTAAGACTAAAAAGACTGAAATAATGCCCTGGTGCAAAATCAGAATTAAAACCTTCTAAACTTTTATATTCTAAAGGCTAACTCCTAAAATCTATCTAACACTTTGTTATATGTCCTAACTCAACTAATTGACAGGTTTTAATAAAATGTGGTTGACTTTAAGAGTCAATAACAATCTAATCCAAACACTCCTTAAGAAACTGACAGAATTTAAAAATGCTTTTAAAATCTAATTAAGAGCTAAAATATTTAAAACAAAATAGCTACACCTACTATATTTGACATGCTTAATAAGATTCTAAGCTAAAAATGATGGCTTATTAATAAGAAAAATAGACTTTCTCAGCTAGGATAACACTATACTATTGAAATTTACACAAACTGAATTAAAAGAAATTGGAACCTGAAATGCTGAGTCTTCACACTAAGCTATCCAAGAGTAGCAGCTTAGTGTTCTTATACGGCTACCATAGCCACTAGACAATGAGCTTATAGCTCAATAAGCTCAAAACAGCTTAATACTCCTTGATCCTCCCAAATTGAGCTCAACTCTTCTCAAATTCCATGATTTGAGTGTAAATGAGTAAGAATTGTAAATGAATTGCTTAGGACAGAGATTTAGCTAAATTTTAGCTTATTAGAAGTAATAAGCTCTATTGAGCTTATTTAAAGCTTATTTGATTAATTCAACTTCAAACTGAAAAATGAAAGAGCATTAAAGGTGTAAAGTGACTTTTATTACTGAATTGAAAGAGTACAAGTAAAAAGGAATGATTACAAGAGCTTAAAGCTTAAGTGCTTAAAATGAGAGCTTAATTTGCTTAAAAACTGAAAAATTACAAAGTAAATGATAAAAACAGAAAATTAACACTGAAAAATGAACTCCTAGCTTGCTATTTATAGAAGAGGGGTGAAGAGAGGGAAAGGAGTCTAGAGAGTTCCTTTAAATCACAACCGTTTGATCCTTTTGAGCTTATTTGAGTCGTTGGATCAATTGATGAGGTGGCAAGGCCAATGAGGTGTTTACACGTGGTGTATGGTGATTGGGAGAGGTGTATGAACGAAAGTTATAAGGGAAAAGGGAGCGGGGTTGGGTAAAAACGCGATTTGGGTTGTGTGGGAATTGGGCGGGAAAAACAGTTAAAGCTGTTGGGAGTTTGTTATTCAGTTGCGATAAAGCCGGGTATTATTTTGAAACTTTGAAGTGTAGGCAGAACTAGCCCTTGTACCTTGTCCCGCCTCTTTGTGGTTATAAAGAAGTTTGAAGAATTGCAATTTCGGCCCTTGTTTTTTTCTTCTTAATAAAGACACTTTCAACACTTGGCAAATTAAGTCCTTGAGCTTTAAATCTTCAAATAAGCTCTTTAATCTTTGGAGACTTGTCAACAATGGCCCTTTGACTTGACTTTTGACCTTTGACTTTCTTTATTTCTTTCTTTGACTGAGTTTGACTGTGTCGGGCTGATCCGGCTGGATTCTTTGTCTTGCTCTTTGCTCTTTGTCTTTTTCCCGTTTCTTGTCTGTTTTTGATCGTTTTTGCTTCTTTTTGTCTTTTCAATCCTTACCTGCACAATTGGACACAAAAGCACACATTTTCTATTCTTTTGGCATTTATTTGGCTTTTATTTGGCAAAATCCCGGGTAAATTAGTATACAATTAAGCAAATATCAGGGACTGTATCTTTTATAAGAATAGATATTGTATGATAATAAGTAGTTTTTTTTAGTTGCGGTTTGTATGACACCCGGTCACTAAAACATTTGTAATTTATTCATACTAAGTCGAAAAATTCTGAAAATTTTATGGTAGATCTACGACTCAGTAGACTACAACTCTGTAGTTTACTGCTAAGGTTGGGAAGACTCCTTTCTTGTCTATTCCGGACCTGAAGTCGACTAAGATAAATAATCAGCTTTTATGTGCTATGTGATATATATTTATATAAGGCTTACGCAATTGATTATATACATGTATGTGGCCCAATTCTTTAGAAGAAGGAGCCTTATGTAAGTATATATATAATTTTAATTATTCGATAATTATAATCATCGTTCTATGATTTGCATGTGTTAATTGTTAACTGTTTAAATAATTGTTATGTGTGTTAGTTGTTTATATTTGTTTTTTTTTTGTTTTTTATAAGTTGTGACTTGTGTAAAAACAAAGGGTTTTTAAGAAAAGAAAATATAAACATGACTAATAATATACGAAATTAGATTTATTATAGACTATTAATTGTGAAATCTTATGTATCAACTTGGGTTCGGCTTACATCCGATAATCATGGTCTTTATGCCTTCCCACGACAAGACTTCTAATTCAATATGTTTATAATGTGTTTTCAAAAACTAAAGGATCAATAAGTTTATTAATGACGAAATTTGCTTAAAAACCATTTACTTGCTAGACTTGCACAAGGGTTTGAGGTATCTCGTGGTAAGGCTTAAGGTGTTTCCCTACCTTATTACGAAACCATACTCTATAATTTTTCCTGCAAGATCTTGCAACTACATGGTTATAGCAAATGGTTTATGGTTTGAATGGCTTTTAATCTTTTCCCGCGCCACTACATGCTTCAGCATATGAGGCAATTATTGGAAGAGCTTGTGTACTTGTACACTTGTAGATTACAATATAGGGTTTAGTAATTCTTTAATCTTTTTCCGCGGTAAATTTTATGATTTTGGATTTGGAAACATGGATTGAATCGTCGATTTGTTTTTAAGGTGTAGTATCACTATTTTATACAAAAGGTGGTATAGAAAATTTAGTGATACACCATAATAAATAATTTAATGGGTTAAGTCCATGAATAGGTAATCTACTTACCAAAAACTACACTTTTAAGTAACGTACTTTGTATATTACCATTCAGACCCGTCAAACTTTTAAATGTTGTTCAATATAGGCAATCACGGGCAAATTTTGGAAGGGATGCCGGCTCAAAACCGACACGTCACCTTTTTAAATAAAAAATTAATATTTTTATTTATTTTTCTTTATCACAACCCACTACCACCACCCCTCCTCCTCCACCATCCTCCTCCTCCACCGCACCTCCTCCTCTACAATCCTCCTCTTCTACAATCCTCCTCCTCCACCTCACCTCCTCCTCCACCGCAACTCCTCCTCCTCCACCCTCCTCCTCCACCGCACCTAGCTATTTTTCTCTCTCTAGACCCCCCACTACACCCCACAACACAAATTTACTTCCTTTGAACATTCTTTCCCTTCATTATTGCATTTGTAGCACCTTTCGGGTATGTTTGGAATTCAGAAAGACATGTTCTTGTCTTCTTGAAAAGAATCTTTAAATGTAAATATACATATAATTCATGTTCTGTTAAAAGAAAGATGATTACATCCACAAATGACAAAATCAATTAAATATAAAATTTTGAAGGTCAAAAAAGTTTAAGAAAAATCATGCAATACGTCATATTTTAACATATAGCTTACTCCTGAATCTCTTCTTTGCCAGAAATCCTAAGGTAAATTATTGCGAGAAACGCGATAACAAGTACTGGACCACTATATATCAGAAAGATGCTTCCTGCAAATTATAAAAAATCAAATAATAGTTTCTTGAGAATAATGGTAAAGTGGATATAAGGAACTGATTCACGAAGGAAGCATGATCAGTTACCTGTGATACCAAAAAAAGTTTCATTAGTAGCGTAAACGACTTTTGTATATACTTTGTTCACCGAGTCTAATGGAGCGAAAAACAAGAAACTAGCCCATGATATGAAGATCAACAACATTGCAAATTTAAGAACCCATTTGGTAGATTTTAGTAAAAAAGATGGTTTTTTTATGTAAGTGAATTTGTCATGATCATCTTTACTAGAAACAAGAAGAGGTACATTAGGTCCTTCTGTGCCCATTTTTTTCATACAAACAAGCAAGCAAACAGATTGCTTGCAATTATGTAAGAATGAAAAAGGCTGAGGTTTTTGCTTGATTTCTGTTGTTTGGTTGAAAGTGGTTTATTTATACACTTTCAGTTTCATTCATGTGGTGGTGATGATGATGATGAGTGCAAGTGGGCCCGTAATGGTGAGGTGTCACTCAAACAAGTAATAGTACCTATTTTAACAAGTCATAACAAGTTTGATGGGTCTGAATGGTAATATACAAAGTATGTTACCTAAAAGTGTAGTTTTTGGTAAGTAGGCTACCTATTAATGGACTCAACCCTAGTTTGAATGAGAAGAAACTAAAAGAATATGAAATGACTACCATGAACAATTGAGTCATATCAGTGCATGCAAAACGACACGACGTGGGAACCTGGTGTATGTATGGGCTTTGAAAATAAAAAAATTTGGCCAAGTTTTCCCAACAAATGTGACTTGCAAATTAAAATACTAAGCTATGTAATAAAAACCAAAAACTTTAATAAATATAAAATCATCGACAATAATGCTGTTAATGAAAAAGTTCACGAACAATTTTCAGAAGAAATATACGCAGTTCAAAACGCTCCGCCACAACGTGCAGCTGGTTTGTTACTCGTTGAATAACCTTATAAAGTATTTGATGTATTGATAGAAATCCTCTAAATACGAAGGATATAGATCAATGCTATTAAAACCTCTAAATATGTATGGTTGAAGATGATTTTTATGTTTCCATTCTTCAAATATAGAGAAAGCAGATGTTTGGAGGAGAAGATTGGTGATGACCTCGATTAGGTCGTAGTAACTATCAGATCATATCTTCATGCGAAAGCTCAGTTAGCTTTAAATGAGAAACTTTTGCAATACAAAAAACAAAAAAAGCAAGTGAACACTTTGCTAAACGGATCATTGAGTCAGTTCGAAATATGTCTGATGCGGATCTTAATGGCCGAACAACATACGAATTAAAAGAACAATTGGATCGATAATTCCAATGGGGAACTCGATTAAAGCAATGTTTTTATTATAACACAAAGATTGACGCAACAGTACAATCTCTATGTGTTTGGTTCTAGCATGTTGCACAGGGTTATGTATAGTCAGCTAGTGCTCTATATTCTACTTTAGCTGAACTTCTAGAGACCACTGATTGTTTCTTTGATTGCCAGGAAATTAGACATAAACCCAAGAAAATACAGAACCCTGTGATTGACCTTTTTGCAGTAGGACAGTTGGCCCAATCACTGTCACAATAGGCCTTAAGTTGTAGTGAAGAATGAGTAGGGAAATGAAGTCCTTGTCTTGGGCATAGCTTAATGTATCTGAGAACTTTTATTAGAACATCAAAGTGAGGAGTCCTTGGTGAATGACTAAATTGACTTAAGCAATGAGCAGCATAAGACAAATCTCACTAGGTTTTCTGCTAAAGTACCTAGATCGCCACATCCATCATATTACATGATTGCGTGAGTCTTAAGGCCGGGATAATGAAAAGAATAGAAAAACTTAAAACTTAATTAACTTTTAATTTTAAATCTATTCTTATTCAATCTATATTAACTAATAATAAAGCAAGATTCTAGGTTTTTATTTATTCTTTATGGCAAGAATTGCATATTGTTGCCATAATTTTCGGTCAAAACAATAAATAAAAGTTTTCTCATGCGGATCTTTTTTTTAACGGCAAAGATGGAATATATATAAAAAAGAGTCTAGCAAGACGCTAGAAACTTAAAGTACAATAGAGTCAACAAAAAGAAATCCATAATATCAAAAAATGGTAAAATCCCGAGACTTTAACTGCGAGAGAATCAAAAGGGATGAAAAAACTTTTGACACGAAGGCCGACAGATCGGTTTTCACTTCGGCAAAAGAAAAACCCCCCATCCCGGAGGCCGAGCCACCGGATTTCACTTCGGGATGGATTTTGATGAAACCCCAAACAAGTCCCGAGAGAAGGATGAAAAGAAGAACCATCCTCATGCGGATCTAGCGTGTTTTATAAGTGTGTAACCCATAACACCAAACGAGGTTGACTCGTGATGCCACTGTTGGGATTTTACAACTAGTAAACAATGTTTACTACGAGTACGCAGCGGATGGATCTTGTTTGATATTAAAGATTAACACACAAATAAAGTAAGAAACACTAACCATTATGTTTAATGACAATAGTTAATAAACGAGAATCTTGATCTTGAATCTTAGTGATTAAGTTACCACCTCTACGGTTGCTCACACAACACGTCAAATAAATTCGCTAAGATGCCAGTCTTTACTTCATGTATCTCAAACACCAAGTGTTATTGTATTGTTCTTGAACCGATCCGAAACTCAAATGGGTTACGTTTGAATCAGTTTACAAAAGAAACAAAGATATTACAACCAATCAATGAAGGATTTTAAATACTCCCCCAGTCCCTAAATAAGTGTCCACTATCGACTTTCGAAGTCATTATTCTTCAACTTTGACCTTAGATTATTTTGTTTGTGTTATATAATACTTGATGAAAATCATACCAATGAAAATACATTTATAACTCAATCCATTCATATATTTTGCATCAAGTATTATATAACATATTCAAAATAATCTGAGGTCAAAGTTCAAGAATAATGACTTCGAAAGGTCAATAGTGGATCACTTATTTAGGGACGTAGAGTGAGTATAAATCACATCATACGTTATACAATATATAACAATATACATGGCAATTAATGTGTCCTTGCTTTCTGTTTGCTGAATTCAGGGAGAAAAGAAAACAGGTTTTTTGGTGGAACGATTAGTGGAGTTGTTTTGTGATATACAAATGATTTTTGTATCGAATCATTAGTGGATCGATTGAATCAATAAGGATGAGGTATATATATATATATATATATATATATATATATATATATATATATATATATATATATATATATATATATATATATATATAGTACTAAACCCTAGTTGTAGATAAACTATGAAACAAATAATTTCTTAGTTTATCACAATTCATAATCCTTATCACATATTAATTCCAAACTTGATCCAAAACCCCTTCTAGAACCTCCTAGGGGCCGGCCTCCATAAGGGTCCCATAGGGTTTGGGTTTTATCAATTTTAGTCCCTTCGATTTATATTTAAATACCTGTTAATTAGTTATAAAACAATAACGGTAACTAACGGTTATTTAAAACATTTTGTGAACCTTAATAATAAATAAATGTATTAATGTTTAATAAACGTACTCTTCGTGTCTTAACGTGTGTGCCCCCAATAGGCTTGTTAGATAATAAAAGCTTATTGGCCTGGCCCACTTGTTTAGGCCCGTTTTTGTTATTAGGGTTAGGTTTGTTTATTTTCTATTTAAAGTCTTTGTATTGTAATTAGTTAATTGAATCTCATTAATGCAATTTCAGTATTTCCTTTTTGATTTCTACATGGTATCAAGAGCCAGGATGAAAAAGAAAATAAAAAAAACCGGTTGTGACTGTGTGCCATTTCTGTTAGCATAAAAGTATGAAGTTAACAATGAAGGAACCGATCATCGCTGTGACGTCTGTTGTTCGAAAGTTTGTTGCCTTTGCCGTGTAATTAATTCATGACACATGTTGCCGTCAAAAGAAAAATAAAATGATACAAGAATAAAGTTATATCACGTGACCCTTCATTGAATCAAGTAATTGGTAAGCTTTGATTGGTTTATGAAATTTAATGGGTCGGCTCATTGATTCAAGTTTTACTCATATTATTATTTTTTAATTGGTGACTTTGATTTATCAATTGGTTGATCACGACTATTTAATACGAATGATATGATGGCTATAACTGATTTTGTTTAGCATATTAGGGTCTCATCAATTAGGTTTAATATTTGGTTCAGCTGGGTTTGATTATAGTTTATTTGTTGTTGGAATTGGTATCGGTAATGGAATCAATAACGGAATCGGTATTGATGTTGATATTGGGGTTCGAAAGTTTTACTCATATTATTATTTTTTAATAATTGGTGACTTTGATTTATCAATTGGTTGATCACGACTGTTTGATACGAATGATATGATGGCTATAACTGATTTTGTTTAGCATATTAGGGTCTCATTAATTAGGTTTAATATTTGGTTCAGCTGGGTTTGATTATAGTTTATTTGTTGTTGGAATTGGTATCGGTAATGGAATCGATAATGGAATCGGTATTGATGTTGATATTGGGGTATCGGTATTGGTTTCTTAATTTGAAAAATTTGAGGATTGGTATCGGTATTTGGTATTTGCACTGGGTTGGTATGGTATCGGTATCGGTATTGAATGGTTCCGGTTGCCTGGTGATGTTGGTTACATCTGGCTATGCATTTGTCTGGTTCTGCGTGGGAATCTGCTGTCTGATCTGCTGCTCTGTCTGAATCCGCTGTTTGAATCCGCTGTTTGAATCTGTCTGTCTGAATCTTCTGAATCTGCTGTCTGTCTGAATCTGCTGCTCTTCATCTACCTCTGTTCGGGCTTCTCTGTTGAATCTGTATTTGTCTGCTGCTCTTTGTCTACCTCTGTTCGGACCTCTCTGCTGCTGAATCTGTATTTGTCTGCTGCTCTTCGTCTACATCTGTTCGAGCCTCTCTGCTGCTGAATATGTATTTGTCTGCTGCTCTTCGTCTACCTCTCTTTGGATCTCTCTGCTGCTGTCTGTTTTCATTTGTTTGTCTGATTTAGGAGTTTTCTTGTCAAACTCTCAATGTAGCATTGCGAGTTTGAGAGGGGATGTTAGATAATAAAAGCCTATTGGCCTGGTCCACTTGTTTAGGCCCGTTTTGTTATTAGGGTTAGGTTTGTTTATTTTATATTTAAAGTCTTTGTATTGTAATTAGTTAATTGAATCTCATTAATACGATTTCAGTATTCCCTCTTTGATTTCTACAAAGCTCACGTACTTCTAGTTGCATAACATGCCTACCATATTCCAATAAATACAAAAGATGAAACTAATGTAACATGTTGAAACAAAATGCAAAATCTGATCGTAATGAATAATGATGAATGTTGACTCAGTTATATACAAATGATTCAAATAATTGTGTTGTTAGCTTTCACTTTTGGTTCCTCTACTACTAAAGCATCTAACTAATTTCACTTTTTGTCACTTGAGTATAGTTAACTCATTTTTGGACTGCAAAGGATAACACGTGAAGGACCAAGAATGGAAGCAAAGATGCAATTTGGTTTTGGGATTATTTACATTGAGTATCATTGTATCGACGAGGGACGAATTTTTATATATGGTGAAATTGATAATGTAGTTATTTTACCAACAAATACACATAGTAACATTTATATATACTTATTGATATTAAAATCATGTAATCAAGTTTATCATTTCAATGTGGATGAATAGATTTCAATAATTTCAATGCATGTTTGATACGGAGTAATATGGTTATCTAAAAACACATTTCAATGTTAAATTATTGAAAGATATATTACAAAAACAAGTTGGACAATAATACTTTTATGGACATATACTATTAAGTTTATAAATAACATGTATTATTATACTAGTAGCATATTATTGAATCACAAGGTTGACAATAATTTTAAATTAAAGATGTAATGGAAAGGCAACTTGCAATTATTTTATAATACAAAGTATTTAACAAAGAAAGTAAAAAGAAAATGAAAAAAAAGAAATATTCTTATACGAAATGAATAAGAAATAGATTAATCAAATATGGGAGGTGATTTGTACACACTTTATTTTTGTCATCCACCACTAATCATGCATCTGTGTGTTGTACTGTGTGCATTACTGGGTGTAATTTAGTGGTGAATGGCAAAAACAAAGTATGAACAAATCACCTCCCATCAAATATATGTCTTAGCAGGTAGTCAAGTGGATTGAATATTTTATATAAGTAGAATAAGAAAAATTATACATTCGAGTAGTTGGTACTTGGTAGGATTTCTACTTTTTAGTGGGTCAGTCAAAAATAAATATGACTAGGTAATCTTTATTGCCGTGCTAAGCACGACCATGATAGTTTCATATTTATGTTTTGAGGCTCTAACAAAAAAAGTTAAGTATAATATTGATTAATCATACTTTTGTGTTAAGCAACGAGTCGGTACTCACACTTCGTGGTGAGTTGCAAAACTACACATTTTTTAGAGTTTTATAATTGATGTACCAACCATTATAAATGCTTGAATATAGCCATGTGACTGGGATTCACATCATACATTTTATCTGATAAAGAACAGAATGTTGCCAAAAAATATATATTTTGGCATTTTCTGTATA
>BQNB010166746.1:0-12527 GCA_026074375.1 Tanacetum coccineum | reverse complement strand
GAGCTAGGGTTTAATAAGATCACCATTGCTTTAATCCCTAAGATAGATTATAATCAGCAAATAAGGATGCTTTAACCGGATTCTTTAATTGTGACAAAATTAATGTGTCTAGGTCTTAGGATGAAGTCCCGCCTAAGTCTAAGAATGATATACCACCTCGAGATAACCAATCATTGAACTAAATAAACAAACCAACTTCTAATCGGATTAAGGATGGCTAATACAGTTTTCTATTATAAGGCTTGACCGCTCTTTTATCTTCTGATAATTTGCTTGCGTGGGTTAAAGTGTCTTGAATTGATTGTAGTCACCACCAAACCCGTGCCAGTCTCTCAGGCTGAAAAACCCCCCTTTTAACCTGTTAGAATTAGGATTAGAACTAACATAGGATTAGCATAGGTTTGACTTATATTAGAATTAACTTAGATTGGTAAGCCAAAGTATTAATAAATTGAAAGATTTAACCTCGCTTCAAGTGTTCGACACCCTACTTACCACAAATCTACCACCGACCGGGTATACTGCCCGTTAAAGTGTTGTTTTTGGTTAAGTCGGAAAAATATAAAATTTCAAACTTGAATCATAAAAATATACACCACACAACGACACATCACTAGATATAGCCAAGAACATCTCGAAGGTGATGCTCTTGACCATGGATCCTCGCCTTGAAATAAGGCGGAGAAATGATCTAGGGGGAGCACGTATAATGGTATCTATTATCTCTTCTACAAAGATAGTAACCTTCCATTGAAAGAACAAGGTACCGCCTTTTTGATTTGACAAAAGAGGTAGAAGGAAAGAAAAGATAAGAAGCTTATGATCGGGAAAAGCATGCAATTACGGAAGCAAAGAGAAATCGCGTACATGGGAGTAGCAAAGCTATGTAAGGCTCATAAAGTGAAGACAATGTTCAAGCTTCACCAAATTACAAGGCCAAGATCAAGACGCAAACTACATCAACGGCGGTCTTCATCTTCGCTACGTTTGTAATTTTATTTGCTTTCCGAAATTTTATTTGTCATAATCAAAAAGGGGGAGATTGTTGGTACAACATTAACTAGGATCTCCTTTATGTTTTAATGATAACAAATAAACGTTCGCAAACGTAAAATAACAAACGATAGGCAATATCCAGAAAAATCATTGCCTTGCAGTTATTTTAGACTGCAACCTGGTTTTAATCTTAAAGGCAAGTATATCGCCAAAAAGATAAATTGACATCTTAACGAGAATTTAGTTTCTCAGGCACGATCTACTTTATGATCATGCAAAGGCTTGTGTATACTTTTGCTACACAACCTGGGATTTTAGAAAGTAAGTGTACGTGTCAGTGCATTTATTTTTCTAAATAAGAGATCTTATTTTTTGATGGTATAAAAGTGTTGCCTTGCAAAAACATAGCAGTCATATTAATCTCTCATCAGAAAATTATTTTAAAAGAAAATTCTATCGCTCGAACCATGACTGCAACTCTTTCAATAGAAAACAGGTCATTATTTGAAGGGGAGAAATGTGCTAATAATTCTTTTAAAATAATGCTTCACAATAAATCACAGAATAAATGGAAAAGGTTTTGGATAATAACGGTTCAACTCTGAAAGCAGAGTTAATTTAATTTAACTCAATTGGGCTTAAGATGTTATTTAGTTCAACCTTTAGGGTTGAGAATGGAAATTTAAGATTTAGAACCTAAGTTTGCATCTAGAGGGACTAATATTTGTTTTTCCTAAGATGATTAAGCTTTAGAAAAGTGTTAATTGGAAATGATAAGATTAACATACCACAAGGACTAAATCTGCCATAAACACAAACATCAAAACTGATATACAGAAATATGATCTTCATATTTCTCAAAAGTTCAAAAAATCTCTAACTTATTTCCCTATCTCGTCACATTTCGCACCTCTCAAGAACATAATCAAAACACGTTTTCGATCCTCAAGGTAAACTAGAAAATTGTTCCTTAACACCTAGGCATCATTCTTGTAAAAAGAATTGGCTTAAAACACTAGGAATTATTCAAGAACCCTAATTCTCGAATTTAGGGTTCATAAGATCCAAGTTGTGATTTAGTCTAATTAAAGTTAGGGCTTTTGTTAGTTTAAGGATGAAAATGATGCGCCTAAAACAGTTTTGCTTGTGCTAAACTCGTTTGTGAGTTATAATGATTCTTGTGTGCGACAATAGTGCGACATATGCCTAAGTGATTAAATCTTTATGGGATTCTGATTTGAAGTATGCTTTGAGTGTCCTGAATGTATTAGGATTGTTATTTTGCATCTAGATGTACTTTGAATTAATTCTTCGTGTTTTTATGTGGGAAATGTGTAATTCTTCCTATTCTTTGGCATGTCATGAGCTTAACCAGTTTGTAAGTGGTTAGAGGTTCCTTAGAAAAAGTTGTAAATAGTTCTTGTTTCATTGTCACTTAAAAGTTATGAGAATCACTTGTTAATGGTTTAAAATCTTCAAAACGACTTGAATGTTGTTGTTTTATGATATAAATGATGGAAGTTGATGCATAAATGATTCTTGTTGTTTGTGGAATAACTTGCATGCAAAATCAGTGATAAAAATCTGGATTGTAGTATTTGAATGTTGCTGAATAGGACATATGTATGAATGGTGCGAAATATGTAGCAGTTTTGAATAGTGCAAAATATGTTTTGTACTTGACTGCGGAATATGTTTTTGACTTAGTCTGCGAAATATGTTGTACTTTACTGGTAAATATGTTTGCTTTAGTCTACGAAATATGTTTTATACTTGAATGCGGAATATGTTTTTGACTTAGTCTGCGAAATTTGTTTTTCACTAGTTTGGGAAATATGTTTCATATCTGTCTGTGAAATATGTTTCATATTTGTCGGCGAAATATGTTTCATATCTGTCTGTGGAATATGTTTGCTTTAGTCTGCGAAATATGACAGGGGTTCCTGCGATATATATCATATTTATGAAAATAAACTCTGCCAAAATTTTGTACTTATCCTGCGAAATATGAAAAGAATTTCATATTGACTAGAATTAACATGTTTGACCATTGACCACTCTTTGACTGTTTGACTTTTATTGACTTTGACCAGAATGTTGACTTTCACTAGTTTGACATTTTTGACCATTGTCCTTAGTTGACTTTTTAGAAATTGTGTGTTAATCCAGACTTAATCACATGAAACATAAACACAAAGTCATTTGAAAAAAAACCAATCTCAACATCAAGAATAGTTAATCTAATCAATGATATATATATTTGTATTGTATATAAAACTGTATTGGATAACTCTTAAGGAGAATCATGCATCAAGAATAAGCTCAACAAGCTGCCCGTGATGAAAAATTGGTTCCTTTCGATGACAGAGTCAAGATTGGATCAAGCAACTTAAGATTGGATCCAACCTTAACCCAAAAAGAGGAAACCTATCAAGTCATCTTGGATATCATCAAGAACTCTTCTTGCTACAACACCTTTCTCACATACTGCTAATGTACCTGAAATATACATGCAACAATTATGGGTCACTATCACAAAGGTCAACAAATCTTCCTTCTATCAGTTTGACCTTGATACAAGAAGTGTCAAATTGATGTTGCACTATTTTGAGAGATTCTTGGTATTAGCCCAAGAGTTCCAAATCAGGAGTTTACTATGCCTCCATCCAATGATTCACTCATTAACTTTCTCATGGAACTAGGCTACAAGGGTAAAATGAATCTGCTTTTAGACATGTTTGTTGATCACATGCATCAACCATGGAGAACCCTGGGAGGGAACTATTTATCACAGATGCTTTTTTTTTTTTTTTTTTTTTTTTTTTTTTTTTTTCGGGAAGACGTCCAACAATGACAGACTTCGACCGTCAAGATTTGAAATTTTGTGTAGGTATGTACCACAAGGAGAATGTTGATTATGCTTCTTTGATTTGGGAAGATGTTCAATACCAAATTGACAACATGCAATTAAAGGTCAGAAGACATGATATCATGCCCTATCCCAAGTTCACCAAGATTATCATTCACTACTTCCTTTCTCAACATAACTCTATATCCAAGAGACAAGGCTTACTTTACAACACATTTAAGGATGATGGGGTATTGGGGAGGTTGAAGTTCATCAGCAAAGGAGAGGAACACCAAGTATATAGAAAGCCTATTCCAGATATTTTGGTGACTAACGATATCAAGAACTCTGAAGCCTAGCTATAAGATGTTCATTGCCCTATCCACTGGTTTAATTCCTCCAAAGAAAGGAAGAGGCAAAGAAGCTCAGGGAACTAAGGCAACAGTTATTCCAAATAAGGAAACTGTTTCTTCAACAAAGAAAAAGCCAAAGAAGAAAGAGTCAAGTGGTGATGAATCCGATGAATCAGATACTGAACCAGATGCCAACTAGCAGACGAAAACCCAGAGGAGTTACCATCAGAGACACTCCACGTGTTTCAAAGAATAAATCAATCGATCAGTCTTAGAAGCTCAAAGGCATTGAATTGCTATCTGATGCAGCACAGTTAGAAATTGACACCCAGACAGCAATCAAGGCCAGCAGACGTAAAAGCATATTTCAGCACCAATCTGGTGGCTCAAGTGAAGTAGTTGGTATTACACAAGAGGTTCCAAATGAGCCAACAGGGAAATATACAGTCTTAGATGAATGAGCTGGTATTTCACCAGAGGTTCTGGATGAGGCAAAAGACAAGAGTAAAGCTCAAGAAGATCTAGACGATTAGGGTTCCACTGATGATGAAACATTATTGTTTAATGACAAAGATGAACAAGTTGAAGAAATCCTATCGGTCTCCACTAATGAGGATGAAGAAGATGATGAGAGTATAGATATAGAAAACACTGATGATAAAAGAACATAATCAGACAATGACGATCATGAAATGACTGATGCTGGTACACTAGTAGAGGAAAATCCTGATAAAGAATACGAGGAGAATGCTAAAAAGGTAAAAGAACAAAAGGTCGATGAAGAGCAAAAAGGAGATGATCAAGCTGAGAATGAATAAGTAGGGGTTTCGGTCTCGGTGACAAACAAAGAGAAGCCAGATATACTTCAGTCCACCTCCAGTCATTCTATCTCATCCAATTTTAGTAATCAGTTCCTTAATAATTCTCCTAATGTATCTCTCATTGGTACTATTCAAGAAAATACCAAAGCAAAGATCAATTCTTTGTTGGATATTCAAATCCAACAAGAATTTCCTACTATTCAGTAAGAACCATTTCATGAAGTCAAAGTGTCTATTATCCTTTAACCAACACAAATACCACCATCCACACCACCAACAACTTCACTACCAGCTAAAAAAGCTCCATGTGCTTCAGTTCTTGTATCTAAAGCATTTACTGCTATCTTGCAAAGAGTATATGACTTAGAGAAAGATGTCAAAGAACTCAAAAAGTTGATCATTCTCCAGCAATCCTTGAATCAATCAAATCTCATGTACCATCAGTTGTAGATAAGTATCTTGGATCAAGTCTAGGAGACACACTTTAAAAAGTGCTCTAGAGACATACTAAAGAACTTAAACAGTAATTCTCTCCGAAAGATGTGTCCGAGATCATTAAGGTCAACCAAGAACATGTTGCCAAGGAGAAAATGCCAAAACACTCAACAACACAATTTGATCAAGTTGCTGATGATGAATACGTGTAGAAGGACATCCTATTAAAAATGATGATGGTATCCAAGTCATATGAAAAACATCTAGCACATAAGGCACTGTATGATACTCTAATACAGTCTTTACTTATGGATGACAATGACATGGATAGACTTGTTGTGGATCCTCTTTCTCAAAAGAAAACATGGCATGAAGACAAAGATCAAGACCCTCCCATTGGATCAGACCAAGGGAAGAAAAAGAGAAGGACAAGAAAAGATGTTGAACCGTCAATGAAATCCTTAAAATCAAAGGAATCCGCTAAAGGTAAAACTCCATCTAATACCTCTAAAACTAGTAAATTTGTATATGTAGACAAATTAGTCCACGAACCTGAGCATGTAGTAAGAATAGATGTCGAATAGCAACACCTTGATAATGTGGCTAATGATGCTGATGAGCCATAAGTAGATGGTATTCAAAAGATTCCAAAGTAGGATTGGTTCAAGCAACCACCAAGGCCTAAGACACCTGATCTAGACTGGAATACAGTCAAAGCTGTTGATGATGCTCCCAAATAGTCGTGGTTTAAAGAGATGTTACACGCTAAGAAGCATCCACTCACATTTGATTAGTTGATGAGTACTCCTATTGACTTTACTGCATTTGCTATGAATCGTCTCAAGTTAGACAAAATCACAAGAGCATATCTAGTGGGTCGAGTGTTTAACCTACTCAAAGGTACCTGCAAAAGTTATGTCGAACTGGAATACAATATGGAGGAATGCTATCATGCACTGACAGATCAACTCGACTGGAAAAACCCTGAAGGTCGCAAACGTCCAGTTGATATGAGCAAGCCTTTACCCCTGCAAGATAAAGAAGGTTGACTTACAATTCCTATTGAATTCTTCTTTAATAACGATCTTGAATACTTGAAAGCAGGAAATTTAGAAAGAAAGTGCTCCTCTTCCATTAATAAGACACTAGCTATAAGGTATATAATGAAATGCATTGAAGACTTGATTCCAACACTGTGGAGTCCAGCCATAATTGCATATGACAAGGATGTTGCTCTTGGAATATCTCACTAGAGACTACACCGTCAACTGTTCTACAGAGCTATGATCAATCGAGTGTCTAAACATGAAGTTTTCTCAACCATGAGAATTCTGAGTGTTGTTAGTGTTCAGAATGAAAAGATATTTAGTTCTGGCTACTTGAAAGAAATTCTTGTAAGGCGAGCTGATAAAAAACTTTACAAGTTTAAAGAAGGTGACTTTCTAGACATACACCTAAATGATATTGAAGACATGATTCTCCTTATTGCTCAAAACAAGCTCTATAACCTAGAAGGTGATGTAATTGTGGACTTTCTCAATGCTCAAAAAATGTTCACCCGAAGAATCATTGTTCAGAATAGAGTTGAAGATGTCCAGCTAGGTGTTGAAATTTACCAAAGAAAGCTCAACTTAACCAAGCCTCAAAGATCATGTCCACTTCTCTTAGCCAAAGTATCATACACTCAAAACTTTGATCCACCGGGGGTTATTTATGAAGACAAGAGCAAGAAGAAAAGGCTGATGCGTGCTGATGAGCTTCACAAGTTTTGTGACGTGAGTCTCCAAACTATTTGTAATATCCTTCATGAAAGACTGCAGAACTTCAGGCTTGGTTACAACAATGACATGCCTACTAGGCAGTGGACATAAAAGGATAAAAGACGCACATGCATCATGCTGAAAAAGATTTATGATCAGCTGCTCAAAAGAAGGATTATAAGAAGCTTAGAAGTGCTGGTTAGTGGAAGGAAAACAGAGACGGACAAACGATTGTTGCTGATGACAGTATGACTAGTTCATACATAGTTTAAACATGTCAGGTCCTGCCTCATATCTTATCTTGTATAATATGTAAATATGTAGTTTTCAGATATTAGTATATATGTGTTAAGTACAATTTTTCATGAATTTTTCATTAAGTTCAAAATTTTTCAAAATATGTACTTAACACTATATCCTACCCTCAAAAATTGAAGAGGAGCATTAAAATGTTCCCAATAAGCTTGCTAATGAGTAACATCTCTCTCCCCAACAGTTTTAATCAATTGATATCCCAAATATCAAAAGATTTTGACATTTTGGATAAGGGGAGAAAATGTGATTAAAACTATGCAACTAATAAATGTGATCTAAAAGAACTCAAGTGCTAGCTTCTCCCTAGTATGTGCAAAATGCTTTCACTAATAGATGCACATATGCAGAGGGCATTTCCAAAAGATGAAAACATCAAGGTACAAATGCTTTGATATCACAAGTACCTTGATCGGTTTTTCAAAATGGTTTTAATGGCAACAATGGAGATACCTAAAAGACTAACCATGTAATTAATTTTATGGAGTTATAAGGTGGTTAAGGTTAGGTATTTATTCCATTATCTAGCTAGAACTGGAGGGATCTACCCAAGGATATTCCATCAGATAGAATAGAAGTCCTTATGTATGATACAAAAGGAGTAAAAGTAAGAATAGGAGTAATGCAGACTAAGACTGAGATTACAACTAGAACACACCCAGAAAGGAATTAGTGATGAAGTCTTGGTAAGCATTGAAGGGTTGAAGAATGAAAAAGAAATGTAAAGATAAAGGGTGAAAAGAAAGAAGCCCTCCTTACACTTAGGCAGAAACCGGGTCAATACACAAAACGCACTATTAAGTCTAAATCCAAAAAGAGATCATCAATAAATCTCATTAGGACACTAATTCAAAATATACTTGTTGTTCATATACTGTGAAAACAAGAAATATCTTAAGAGTCCTACACATTATCCTTGTGATCTTGCCAGAACATTAGAGTGATACTTCATAGTATTCACAGTGACGATGGAAATTCTACCACTGCCAACATCAAACAAGCACTGTGGCATGTGACTTGTGAGATCCTACATGGATCAAACTTGTGATACTAGATATCGATTCGGTCTAGCTTATGAATTAACGGTTAACATATTTTTTGAATTAGCAAAACTCTCGATGAGTCACAAAACACTTTATTATTGACACATAAATTGATTTTCAAGCCGATTTTCTTAGATCTCTAAGAACTTTAGCGTTCTAAGAGGTCGATCTCATGTCCATGGGCAGCCTCACAAGGGTATCTAGGCATGGGAAGGCTGAACATGAATTGACGACTTGATCTGTGAGATAGTAACTCACATATTCACTCTTATCGTGCTATCTGCTTTGAGACGTTCTGGTAAAGAGAACAAGCAAGTAAAGTGATTATGATGTTTAGAAGATCTGATGCTTAAGCTGGAAATCTTGTCAAGGAGATTCTTCTTAATTTGAATCTACCGGATCACAAGTCAGTCCTCACAGAACCGGAGGTTAATCCAACCAAACCCAGGCGAATGACAAAGCCATAATCGTCCACAAGCTTTATTGCTAACTGTTTTATTACAGGTTCATGTAAAGATGGAGATGGATACACCTCATTCCAGCAGAGTCAAGTTTATAACTGCATTCTCATACTCGGTCAACAAATATAAAGACATGATGAAAGCTCAAGTACGTATTACTCAAGTCTTTCGCTACTCTAACACTCAAAAGATCTTCCTTGAAGTCATTAAGTGTTCAATATGAAGCATTTCAAAGGAGATTATTCAATAGCTTTCAAGACAAAAGAAAATTATAATCATGTCGGTCTAGAAGTCACCAAGTTTACAAGATAATAAGATTCACGATGATATTGAAGTAATGATGTAAATGTAATGATCTTAAGAAGTTCACGATCACAGTCTATCATGCAAGTTAGAGCAAGCTCGCTACATATTGATACAAGATAAAGACAAAAGAATCAAGACTACAAGCAAGACCAAAGACATTCATAGAATGCTAGGCTTAAATTTTGTAATTTTAAGTGACCTCCCTTAGGGGGAGATTGTTAGGAATCAAGAAAACACTCGGTCACTACCCAAAATAGTATCTTGTAGCTCGTATTTAATCGTTCGGTTAAATATTAAGCTAACCAGACCAAGACCATGGATAACCAAGGCTTAGGCGACCCAAATGTAAGGATATATAAGCCCTCTCCATCCCATGGAGAGGGTGTTGGTCATTTGTTACACAAACTAATATCATTTATCTTTCTCTCTCTACAAGTGATCATCCACCTCTCTTTCTCTCCCTAGGTTTTCCTTAGATTCTCATATATATACTTGATTTGTGATATCATCAGAATCTTAGTGGATTAAGGTGATGTGTCCAAGCCTTGATCGTTTAAACAACACATGTCTAAAAGTACAAAACCTCACAGCTGCTTCTACAATAATGATTTATTTACCTAGTCAACCTTAGCATGGGAGAGAAGTATACCACATCTCTTACCAAGCATTTTGTTGCAAGGTATCACACTGAAGGTATAGAATACATGATTTCAGATAGATGGAGTAAGATGACACAACGTTACCAAATCGAAGCCCTGAACGGTATTCACCATTAGTATGATGTAAGAAAAGATTTATTCAAGGCAAAGATGGGTAACAGATCATCACATAAGGTCTATTATAACAAAAGGATCATTTTTGTTATTCGAGTTATTATAAAGAAGAGGGGGGGGGGGGTAATGGATCTTTAACATTAACTGTAGGTAGGAGATCAGACAAAAAGGAATATGTATTCAACTATGCCAATCTGCCAAGACTCAGTCAGAATGACATTGAAGATATGTACCTGCTAAATGTACAAGATTAGTTACACCACCTCAAGTCGGATTTTGAGATTGACTTCAACAATGCACTACTATTATTCATCAAAAGAGTTGTCATCCAAAATTGGGTTGAAGACCTCCAGCTTGGAGTGGAAAGCTATTAACGCACCCTTAATCTCACCAAACCCAAGTTCTATGTTATTTCCCTTTGAGTTAGTGACCAAAACTATAGTAATTAAGATAAACTAACTCATGGCTTTAAGTAATGTAAATGAAAATCAGTTTTGACAGGGACATAAGAATAAAACAAGTCAGAATGCTCAAACTAATTTTCCAATGTTTAACTCTTTAATTATATATAAGTCTTATAAAACAGTAAGCGGGAATTCTTAGTGAGAATGATGCCCAGCCAATAAAGAAGTGTGATGGGGTTTAGTGAGTTGTGGAAATAGGACTATACTAACCACATCACTTCTTTTTTGCTTAGGCTTCATTCACTTAAGATCGCTTACATAAATGCTAGCGAGAGTCTTTTGTAGAACTCAAGTTGAGCATCTTGATGGAATCACTGAGTACCACTGATTCCCTTAGTGACCTTTAAATGTTAAAGATCATTTAACACTTAGAATATTTTGTATTCAAATCTAAGTGAAAGATAATTAGGCACTGAATAGGCCTAACAATCTCCCCCTAATTGGATATGAATATAACCTAAGTGTTTTTCAATGTAAGCGTGTAAGTATATACAGCTCTTCTTCTCAGCTATGAGTCTAGAAGCACTGTAAGGATACTTGTAACTTTAAAAGTACTTCATTAATTGGCGGATTACATTTTCTTACAATTCGAGTACAAAAGATTATCAAAATCCTTACATAGAAGCATCAGTCCAATTGTTCATCTAAAGACTTCAAGCTTCACTCTTAAGACTATAACTTGTTCTTGGTCAAGGTGGTCTTTAATAAGCTTTCTTAACTTCAGATAGAACCTTGTGTTCTTAAGGGTGGTAACGTTTGAAGCCATCACAAGATATGTCAACTAGGACAAATCCCCATCATGACCAATCGAATTCCAACTTTATTGATGTCCTTTATTATTTTAGAATGCCCGTCACCCAAAGACTTCAATAAAGAATCCCATATTCTAGTTCTTCAATACACCCTGTTGTTCATATATGGGACACCCTCTGGAGACTTATATTACATCCATACCAGCACTCTGATTTCAAGCTCCAATTTCCATAATGCTTCCTTTGCCGTTAAGAGGATTGAGATTGAGTTGCGTCAGGGGCTAGGATAGTTGAATGAATTCCAAGTTTTTTAGGGATTTTCTTTAGTCTTTCATATCTCTTCCCCAGAGATATCATTTACTCACCAACAATCTTGTTCTTTTTATTTTCAATGATAGGACCCAATTCATCCAACTCAGTGACTCCAAAGTTAACAAACTTAATAATAAGGTTTTTGAACATCAAAGTTTCTTCTATCATTTCCTCTGTAGACAGTGAGTACTACAGGCTTTGTGTTGAGGTGAATCTTGACATTATTAATTGGTTCAGGTTTGAGTTTGCTGGATTCGGTCCACATATACTGCTCAAGTCTTTTTTTCTTGAGCTCCATTTGTCTCTTGACCTTCTGAGAGTGTTCTCTGTTGAGGACTTGTAGCTCAGCATCCTGGATCTTTTTGAACTCATGACCACCCTTTGCACTTGCAAGGATTTTGGGATCAACACCTGCCTTGGAGGCTTCTTCTTGAACAACCTTTATTAATTCAGGCTTGCTCATAGCCAATAACTTTGCTTTCTCAGTAGCTTTCTTGATTTTCTCTTCTTTATCCATGTGAGCTTGGATTTCATCATCTATAAGTTGGTATATTTTCCATGAATTTCATAAGGAACTCTAATTGGTTCATCAGGATCCTAACAAACTTCTCTTGATGCAAGCACAAGCTTCATTGTAGGTTCCTCAGTTTCCTTAGTCGCTACGCCTTTCTCTTTATCAGCTTTGGAAGCCACTAGTGGACTTTCGGGCTACTCAGGTGGAGTGATGTCAATCACTGGACCAATAGGTTGAGGAATTAGGATTTCAAGGATCGTGTCAGTGAGTGGAGGTCTTGAGGAAGATTCAATAAGTGAAATTTTAGGATTGGTTCTTGTGATTGGTTTGAAAGTTTTTATTAGAACTGCTCTTGTTGGTCTTGTAGGCACTTCCTC
>BQNB010166745.1:1783-14078 GCA_026074375.1 Tanacetum coccineum | reverse complement strand
TTCCATAATTTCATGGGATGATTCACATTTTAGGGAACATAAGGACTTATAAACGATACCTAAAGTCTTGTACATCACTTGCCATTAAACCTAGCCATACTTCCCATACTTTTGACCATACTTTCCCTAGAAATCCTCATCTTGTCTTTGACTAGTCTTCCATGTATATAAGGTCTCATACTAGTGAAATACACACACACTTCTCACTTTCAAGGTGTAAAACACACAAAATCTCTCTTCCCCCTCATCTCTAGCTCACGGCAACCACAAGACCAACACCAAATCCATACCAAATTTTATTTAACACATTTACATACATTCCTACAACATATCTAAGATGTCCTAAGAAGATTTAAAGGCTTGGTTAAGTCTTTACAAGTGTTAAGCAAGAAAAATGGAAGATTAGGGTTTAGGGTTTCAAGATCTTGCAAGCTTGGGTTTATAATCTAAACAAGGGTTTAGATTGTGTTGGTTATCATATTACATCACCATAAGGTTACCTAAAACCCTTTATGAATTTACAATTATGATTTTATGTGTTTATATGTTCTATTTAGCAATATCACCATTTAGGATATGTTTGACTTGTAAAAAGGGATTTTCTTGTAAACATGATTTTATAAACTTACACACATGTTATATGGATGTAAATATGGATCTTGGACTCTATTAAAAGTAAGACAAGTATATAATAAGTTGTGAAAAACTTGTGGTATTTTATTAAGTTGAAAAAGTATATAAAACAAGTTTATATATATAAGTACCTAATTATTATTAAGGGGTTGTTTTGGTTCGAAATCCAAAGCATGGATTTTATGTTTTATAAATATAGTACGTCTCATGACGATTCCAAAATGATAAGAAACTCGAAAAACCGATTTATAACGAAAAAGATACGACGATTTCAAGTTTACGTTAAATATATACTTTTGTAAAACTATTTGTATAAAAAATACTATTCACTACAGAAACTTATATTTTTAAAACATCAATAAATCGATAAAACTTTTAAATACGAAGACGTACTCGAAAGAATCGCTAAAAACGGAGTTAAAACGAATAAGTTACGACATTTACGAGATTTACGATAACTAAATCTATAAAAATAAATATATAACTGTTATGAACAGTAAAATCACTATTCATCAGAAAAACTCAAATTTTGAAAATGTTATATTTTGATAACCGTCTTAATACGAAGGCGTGGACGTAAGAAACGAAAGAAACAGACTAAAAACGAGAAAGTTACGCCAGTTTTACTAAAGTATACTTATAAATGTTTTTACTTTATAAATATGATTTCACTAAAACGATTAGATGGTGATGTAGTTATATAGAATTATATGTGGTATTAGTTAATCAAAGTATTATTGTAACATTCCGTATTCAAGGTCATTATTTACTCCGAGCTTTAATTCTATTTTCATTTTTAAGCGAGTTATTAAATTTTACGTTTACCCGATTTAGTAAGAATTTTCCGTTTTTAGCTTTGCGTGAGCCGTAATTAGAAATCTATTCCGTCTTCGCATCGTAAGTGATTTATTAATCTCATATTGTTCCCCGATGATTATAATTTTCCCCATTTTCATTTTTCGTTGTGTTTCGCGTTTACGAATTTTCTTTCTAAAACTCGCGTTTCTTCCTAAAACCTTACCTTTTTTTTAACCTTACATTACACCTTAAATTAAACTCTTATAAACTAAAAAAAAAGATATAATTTCCCATGTCCCTAGGCCCTAAATCCGGTTCACCCTTAACCACACTCAACATTCTCCACTTTTCCATAAAACCTCATAATTCCATCTCTACTTTCCATACATGCAAGTAACTCCTCATTTCCTAAAAATTCAAAAATCATCTCTTCTCCTTTGCTCTCATTTCTGCCGAATTCCAAATGTTTACAAAGTGTATGCAATCCCTATTAATTACTTAGCCAAAATATTATATGCTCAGTTTACCTTATTGCCCATAAGTCCCTTTTATCATGAACCGATACCTTGCTTATGTAGTAAAGCGCGAGTGTTGTGGATAATCTATCGGTACTACAAGACAAATCCCCACCTTTTCCTTGTGTTCACTAGTTTGATCAAGGTGCAATTTTAACATTGAGAGGTTTTCCGGGTGTTTGCAAGCATCCTATATTACTATTGGGCAAAAAATCTAGATAACCGGATTCGGGGTCCATGAGCTTAGTAGGCAATAATACAAAGTTTTGGACATGAGAAAGTGTTTTCCTTTGACACCTTACCTATTTTGGACTATGGAATACGTACATAGTCTGCTATTATTTGTTTGGACTTTCGGAATACGTACTTAGTCCACCATTACCTAAGTCTTGTGGTCCACTTTTAAATACTTCTTGATTTACTGAATTACTACTCAGATTTCGGATGGATTTCGGAAATAACACTTTTAAATGTTGTAACGCTACTTTTCTTCTGAAATATTTCTTAAATTATTTCAATACTGATTTTTACTTAAACCTATGAATTCACCAACATTATTGTTGACGTTTTTGCGTGTATTTTCTCAGGTTATTATTTTGCTAGCTGAGCATTGGGAGCATTCGAGTCGCGCGGATATATTTTTGAAGGCTTAATAACTTGTATACCATTCGACAAACGTTTAAAAAAAGTGTCTATGGCATTATAAATGGGATCCTTTGTAACTCTGAATTTAATATAACGAATATGAAATTTATTTAAACGTCTCTTTTGAGGTCGTTTTCTGTGACTTGTGCATATGGACTATGAAGTAGCACCCCATTGTTATCATTCTGTTGCTACCAGAATTTAGGGGTGTTACATTTGGACCTATCAGTCTAATGTCTGTAAACCATCATAAATACACCCTAGTCATTGTTGATGAGTACTCAAGGTACACATGGGTTTACTTTCTCAGAAAAAAGAGTTAGGCAGCTGAAATGATTATGTATTTTATCAGGATGGTGGAAAACCAAAATGATGTTAAAGTCAAACAAATCAGAACTGATAATGGGACTGAGTTTAAAAATTCTGAGCTTGAGAGATTTTATGTTGAGAAAGGAATTTCTCAGAACTTATCTTCTCCCTATACACCTGAACAAAATGGTGTAGCTAAAAGGAAGAATATAACTCTCATTGAGGCTGTTAGAACAATGCTAAATGGCTCAGTACTCTTAAAGAATTTCTAGACTAAAGCAGTTAGAATTGCCTGCTACACTCAGAATAGATCAATAATAGTCAAAAGACATGATAGGACTCCCTAAGAGATATTCAGAGAAAGAATTCTTGATATCAACTACTTTCATGTGTTTGGATGTCATGTGTTTATTTACAATCACAAGGATCATCTAAGCAGATTTGATGCAAAAGCTGATGATGAATACTTCTTAGGATACTCATTCAACTCTAAAGCCTTTAGAGTCTTTAAAACAAGAAGACAACAAATAGAGGAGACTTATCATGTTACCTTTGATGAGAGTATGGAAGCCATCAGGTTCACAAATACTTTAGTGGATGAAATTGGAATAGATAACTCATCTAGATATCCTTATGATGAATATCATCATAAGGATGACCCATCTAGACAATATCAATCAAATTCTGATATTTCATACTACATTATTCCTCATGGGTCCGTTCCACTCACTAACTTGCCCAAAAAAAAAATATGATTCCGATTATTTGCCCAAACGCAGCCTGATATACCTTACACATTAGAACTGTCTGAAGTCTAACTAATACCAATCAACACTGAAGAAACACATGAACAAAATGTTCAGGATGAACAAAACGTTACCTAATCCACTAAAGGTCCATCAGGGCAAAACACTGAAATCTAAGTATCTATTATTGAATCTTCAGTCCCAGATGTTCCTCAGTCTCATATATCCAACCAAGCCTCTATAAGTTCTCATCATGTTCCTCAAGACAGATGGTCCAAAGGCCAACACATTAAACTTATGAATATCATTGGTGATCCTGGTAAAGGCATGCTTATAAGAAAGCATGGCTGCCAAGCTCACGACTTTAGCCATCAGTTAGTAATGGCTTATTTGCAGACTTTCACTCTAAGATAGAGCCTAAAAGGTACTGAGGCACTGACGCACCAGGAATGGGTTATGCCATACAAGAAGACTTGAATCAGTTCAATAAAACAGCATCAAAGTATGGACTCTTGTTCCACTCCCTCATGAAAAAATAACCATAGGATCTAAATGGGTATTCAAGAACAAGAAAGATAAGCATGGCATAACAACCAAAAACAAAGCAATATTGGTTGCACAAGGTTATAGTCAGGAATAAGGAATTGACTATGATGAAACCTTTGCACCAGTGGCAAGGATGGAAGCCATCAGGATATTCCTTGCCTTTGCTACATACATGAACTTCATAGTTTTTCAAATGGATGTCAAAAGTGCCTTCCTGAATGGTAAAATAAAAGAAGAGGTCTATGTAAAACAGCCTCCTAGCTTTAAAAGTAGTGAGTTCCCTGACTATGTTTGCAAGCTTGATAAAGCCCTTTATGGACTGAAACAAGCTCATAAGGCATGGTATGAGACCCTATCTACTTTCCTTATTTAAAATAAGTTTGACAAGGGAAGAATAGATAACACATTGCTTATCTATAAATCAAAAAGAGATGTCCTCTTTGTTCAGGTGTATGTAGATAACATCATATTTGGCACAACAAGTTATAAATTTTGTAAACAGTTTAAAAAAACTAATGACAAAAAAATTTGAAATGAGTATGATGGGAGAACTCACCTACTTCCTTAGACTGCAAATCAAGCAGGATGACACAGAAATATCCATTTGTCAAGAACAATACACTAGGAACTTACTCAAGAAATATGAAATTTCTGATTGTTCCTTAGTGAAAACACCCATAGTTCCTCCAAACAACTTAGGTCCTGATCTTGCTGGCAAGCTAGTCAATGAGACCTCATATAAGGGAATGATTGAGTCACTGATGTACATAATTGCAACAAGACCTGATATTTAATTCTTTATAATCTTATGTGCAAGATATTAGTCCAATCCAAAGGAATCACATCTAACTGCTGTGAAAAGAATCCTCAAGTACCTAAAAGTTACTCCATCCTTTAGTATGTATTATCCAAAATGTCCAGGCTTTGATCTAAAAAGATACTTAGAATCAGACTATGTTGGTTGTAATATGGACATAAAAATCACCTCAGGTGCCTGCCAAATACTTGGTGGAAAACTGATTTGTTAGAGTGCTAAGAAACAACAGTCAGTGGCTATGTCCTTAGTTGAGGCTAAATATGTTGCTGCTGTTGGGTGTTGTGCAAGTATCATATAGATGAAAAGTTAACTCAGTAACTATGACATCCATTATAAGATGGTACCCATCTTTTGTGACAACACCAGTGCCATTGCTATAACTAATAACCCAGTCCTTTACTCAAGAACCAAGCATATTGATATAAGGTATCACTTCATCAGGGATCATATCCTCAAGGGAGATATTGCATTACACTTCATCCCTACTGAATATCAGCTAGCTGATATATTCACTAAACCTCTGGATGAACCTACTTTCACAAAAGACTGAAAGCAGAGTTAGGCATGCAAAACATAGATTGATCAATCTCTTTGATCACACGTGTTCAGTATGGTGTATATTCTTCTTCCCTTGATACCTTCTCCCTGAAACATATATGAACCCCATGACACTGAGGGACACATTAAATGAAGTAACTCAGTGCTCTAAGTATTTAGTTACTCAATGTCCTAGGTTGGTGACTGAACACATTAAATAAAAAATAAATATTTTTTATCTAACTGTCATCCAACAGTCGTGGGTCCCTACTTCTCCCATATATCACTCAAATAACGCACTATGCATTAAATGCGCACTCTCACAAACATGATCCCTTCCCAATATGTCTTGTCAAACTTCGTTTGATTGTTATCACTTACGGCATGGCTACAAAAGGGCATGACAAAGAAACGTCAAAACCAGTTGCCAGAAACGAAAGGGATAGTACAAGTGGGATGGCAACATTAAATGGGGGTTACCAAACCATTTTTAACCTGTTTCAAAAAATGAAAATTTTTAAAAAAAATATTAACACCTTTTCACATCCACCTATAAATACCCTTAACCAAAGAAGCAACACACACAATATTTTACAAAGCAAAAAAACTCTGCAAAAATTTTCTCTCAAAGCCAAAAGTGTGTGTTCTTTAAACTTTTATGGGAAAAACTTTTATCAAAACACTTTTCTTGGTCAAAGTTATATATCTAAGATATCCATCTTAGCATTTCTACAACCTTGAAAACATATCACATATTTCACGACAGCGATCAAGGTCGGACTCGATTTGTGACCATCTAGTAAGTGATATATTGGCATTGTCCTTTTGTTTCAAAACCATCAAAAATGGTAGCAAACCAAGTAATTGAGTATGCCCCTCAGTGTGGTGACTTAAATGTGGTATCATTAACTTTTCATAACAACAATTTTGTGGGTAATTTTAGTTATCCACAAACCGCCCCAGCCTATCATGATATTTGCAAATACTTAATAAATTGCCCTTTAGCTGAGGCTTTTACCAAAACACCCTCAGTGGTGTACCAAAACTTCCTTAGGGAGTTCTAGTGCACTGCTATTGCTTATGACCCAAACCCACATACTGATGACTCTAAGGCTAGCCCTCTTAAGGAGTATTTAATCAAGTTCTCAGTGATGAATGACAAGAAGCCATTAATCCTTGACTATAGTAGTTTATACTACTTTACTTAGTATGATTTGTGAAGTATTCTACATACGTGAGAAGATTTGTTGCTGATTTCACGCATGTACCCCCGAACGGATATGCACCAGGACCAAATGTCACGATATAGTATTGAAGCAGTATTAGCTGGTGTGGTTTGCTGATTCTTCTACAAAATTTCATTGTGAAGTTTAAATACCAATGTTAGAAGATCGTCCGAGCTACATCAAAGTTTCAAAATCTGCTCAAAATACAAGTGTTAGTTTGGAGGGATGGTGATTTAGAAACTTCACCAAAAAGGAGTCTATGAAGAAAGCTTTTCAAGATATGCTGCATGAATTGGGGGGAGTTAATCCAACCCATGCATAATACAATGGATCCAGAACAAGTAAAGACATAGAAGATCCAAGCTGGAGTATAAGTATCAAGACTAGAAGACAAAGATGTCATCTTCAGCATTAGAAGGGCTTTGGAAGACTTTATTTTGTCGTATTTTGTACTTGTTAGGAACATTGTAAGTAATTCCATATGTCTATATATTGAGGGAAGATTGTTAGCCTTAAAATATGTCGACTTATACGGAATTACATTAGTTTACATATAGTCGGATACGCAAGAACTAATAATGTCATTAGATGATAGTTAGGCATATCTAGGACTATATATACCCTCCTATACTTCCATAGGAGGGTGAGGAAAATCATTGTAACACAAAGTGTATGTTTTTCTCTCTCTAGAAAACACACACATCTTTCCCTCTCTACCTTTTCTCTCTAATCTAATAAACATGGCTTTCTACTTATTCTTTCCTCCCCGACCTCCGGATCATTGTTCTTGCTATGAATCTTTATGGTTATCAGAAGAAGTTGTGTACTCACTTACAATAATTTTACTTAGCATAATTTATATTCAAATAGGGGGAGATTGTTAGGCCAATTGAGTACCCAATTGTCTCTGCCTAGATTTAAACATAAATTAGGCTAAGTGTTGAAAACTCGTTGATGGACATCAACGAGCAATGAAAGGACTAGCTGAAGCATAGCTTCAGCGAGCAACCTCATACGTATTCAAGTCAGAGACATAGTCAAGGAAGTCAAAGATTACTGGAAGACATACTCGTCGGCTGGGATAGATACCAGCTGGTATGTAGATGGAATACGCTGAAGGTTTGAAGAGAGTCAGGGGTGGCAATATCCTGATGATCTTATTACCTTTTGAAGATAAGCAAGCTGAACTTAATACTTATCTCTAAGTGTGTTTAATCAGGACAATTCGATAAAGAAAAATGGCGGGACAAAATTGTTATTCGAATTAAAGTCTACCTAGTACGAGTTGGTGAAAAATGTGAACAGTTGGCAGAATTGTTCACAAAAGTATGGGTCGGTAGTTACCAAGAATGGACGTGCATTAAATGTTGTTGTACTTCACCACAGGATTGTTGACACGTCCCAACTACCTCCACTAAGGAAGCAACCTTGTACAACTATAAATAGAGAATGTATGTAGTAGTAAATGTTATCACTTATATTATTGTTGTTCCTGAACTGCATGTGATAATATCAAATAACGTTACATTTATACCATCATTTATCCCAAATAAATTACTCACTTTTATATAATTATTGCAAGAATTGTTACTTAATTGCTTAGAGTTGTTAATTGCAGTAATTACGGAGTGTTTTGTGAAGACAAGCTAAAAGTAGAACATTTTGGAGCTTAAACGATGATATTTGAAGATTACTTATTTCTGACTACATACGTTGTATCCAAGAAAGAAGATATGGCGTATCAGCACCTGGACTTCACAAGAAAATGCGCATACTCAATTCCCAATACGGCGTATCCTACTGCCTACATACGTTGTATCCAGCCTGAATAAACAATCAAAGATCCTGTAATAAACATAAAGAAGGAAAGATATATCTGGTTGATTGTGAACGTAGCACGCACTCCAAGGAAATTACCCTTATACGTCATATTCACCCCATTCAATACGGTGTATCCATCAATTTTCAGAGCCTATAAATAGAAGACTCAAAAATGAGTTTTTAGTGCGCAAAATCATATTCTCTATACCATACACATAAAAGTCGATTTTCTGAAGTGAAGAAGAGCAGCCAAGGTCAAGCATCGATCACGATTCCATAGAAGACACCATGTAATTCTTATACTCTTGTAATCACTTAATTTTTGGTATCATCCGGTAAAACATTTAGTTTACCTTGGTTAATTGATCACGCTTGTATAATTACAACGGTTATAAGCTAATACCCTCAGGTATTAGCCATCTTAATGAAGATTTAATGTTTGGTTTGTTTTAATTCGATTGCTTAATTTATCGTTGATTGTTTAATTATGTTTATCACATAATACTTGTCTACGTGTTTGAATATGCGACCTATCATTCAACTGGGTCTAGTGATACCTAACAAGTAATCTAGATACTGGGATAGCTCTCCATATCCTGTTTTATATTACTGGACTAATAGGATCACAAATAATGTTGTATCTTTACCTTTAAATTATGAGCTTAGTTGGACCGGTAGGTGACCCGTATGTTTCAACAAGTATGTTCTTAATTAATTGGTAAAGACTTGAACATTGAACTACCAGTAAACAAAATACCGTCAAATAGTAAGTGGGTAAAGTCCCGATGGGCTAGGTATTAACAAGATCACCATTGCTTTAATCCCTATATAGATTATAATTAACTAAAATGATGCTTTATGCGGATACATTAATTGTGACGGGATTCAACGTGTCTAGGTCTTAGGATGATGTCCCGCCTAAGTCTTAAGAATGATATGCCGCTTCGAGATAAGTAATCATTGCACTAAATAAACAAACCAGCATTTAATCGGATTTAATATGGCTAATACAGTTTTCTATCATTTGGCTTTTACTGCTCTTTTATCTTCTGATTGTCTTATTGCATGCTTATTGTGTTTTGAATTGATTTTTGTCACCATAAAATCTGTGCCAGTCTCTCAGGCAGAAAACCCCCCATTATCATTAGAACTAGGTTTATCATAGGTTTAACAAGTAAATAGAATTAATCAGATTAACTAAAATACAGATAGAATATAAGGTTCACAACCTCGCTCTTAGTGTTCGGCACCTTACTTACCATAAAACTCTACCCGATCAGGTACACTGCCCGTTAAAGTGTTGTTTTAGGATAAGTCGGCTCAATATAAATTTATAAATTGGTAATCAATAAATTGACCCTACACGACAGCACATCAGGGCCCAATATGCACGGTGTTCAAGTTCAAATGGCAAATGATAGTTTTTACCGTATATGAGCTTGTATCGTGTTGTTCTAGTTGGTGTTTTATAAGCTGTACGAAAAGCCCATAGAGCGTCATCAAGTTTTCTTGACCAGATAGTGGGATTGTCTTTAACAGTTTTTTCAAGAATTCTTTTAAGAGCTATGTTCGTGTTTTTAAATTGACCACTTGTTTGAGGGTGGTATGATGTAGAGAATCGGTGGTTTACTCCATATCGTTTTATGACCTTTTCCATTATCTTGTTGCAGAAATGAGTTCCGATCGCTTATGAGAGCTTTGGGCATTCCAAAATGACAGTCGAGTTTCTTCAGAAAAGTAATAACAACTATGGCATCATTTATTGGTAGAGCTTGTGCTTCAACGCATTTAAATACATAGTTTACAGCGACTAAGATGTGTTCGAATTTGTATTATTTTGGAAACGGTCCCATAAAATCGATACCTCATATGTCAAAAATTTCGCATACTTGAATGTTGTTTAAGGGGATCTCATCACGCTTTGAAATATTTCCTATCTTTTGACATGCTTCACAAAGGCGAACTTGAGTATGAGCTTCTTCGATAATGGTAGGCCAGTAGAAACCTGAGTGTAAGACTTTTTTAGCAGTGATGTTTGGTCCATAATGTCCATCGGTTGGTCCGTGGTGACATTGATCTAAAATGGTTCGAGTTTCTGGTCCAGAGATACAGCGTCTGATCATACCGTCAGAACATACTTTGAAAAGGTAGGGTTCCTCCCAGAAATAGTGTTTCAGGTCTAAAAAAAATCTTTAGCTGGTACGTCTTTCCTTTAGGTATGATATTACATACTAAATAATTTGCAAAGTCAACAAACCATGGTTAATCTTGAGTGTTTATCTCCATGAGTGTTTCTCCAGGAAATTTATCATCGACTTCACTGTCATCACTTGTTTCATCATTTTCAATCCGAGATAAGTGGTCGGCGACAACATTTTTTATACCTTTTCTATCTTTAATTTTGATATCAAATTCTTGTAAGAGCAGTATCCAACGGATAAGGCGTGGTTTATCATCTTGTTTCTTGAATAGGTGCCTGAGATTTGAGTGATCAGTGTGCATGATCGTCTTTGATAATACTAGATAGGATCGGAATTTGTCAAAAGCAAATACTACAGCCATAAGTTCTTTTTCAGTGATTGTATAGTTCTGCTGAGCTGCTTTAAGGGTTTTGCTTGCAAAGTATATCGGGTGAAAATTTCTACCATCTTTTTAACCTAAGATTGTTCCAACTGCGAAATCACTTGCATCACACATGTGTTCTAATGGAAGATTCCAGTTTAGGCTTACTATCACAGGAGCACATGTGAGCTTGTCTTTTAATAACTTGAATGTGTTGTGGCATTCGTCATTGAATTCGAATGGAGTATCTTTTTCGAGCAACTTTATGAGAGGAAGGGTAATTTTTAAGAAGTCTTTAATAAATCTTTGGTAGAAACCGACATGTCCCAGAAAGCTTCTAATACCTTTGATATCTGTGGGGGTGGAAGTTTTAAGATTACTTTGATTTTTTCTTTGTCTACTTTGAGGCATGCTTCGGATACCTTGTGTCTAAGCACAATTCATTCTTTTACCATGAAGTGACATTTTTCCTAGTTAAGGACAAGATATGCATCTTTGCAACGCTGAAGCATTTTATCAAGATTGTTCAGGCAGTGATCAAAAAAGCTTCCAAAGATGGAGAAATCGTCCATGAATACATCGACTGATTCCTCGATCATATCATGAAATATAGCCAGCATGCACCTTTGGAAAGTAGTTGGACAATTACATAAACCAAAAGGCATTCTTCTATAAGCGTATGTACCAAAAGGACATGTGAACATTCTTTTTTGTTGGTCCATAGGATCGATTGGTATTTGAAAATATCCAAAAAACCATCGAGGAAATAAAAGTATTTATTTCCTACGAGTCTTTCTAACATTTGATCCATGAATGGCAAAGGGAATTATCTTTTGCAGTTGCTTCATTGAGTTTGCGATAGTCGATACATACTCTCTAACCTGTAATAGTTCTTTTTGGGACGAGTTCATTTCTTTCATTAGTAACAACTATGATACCACCTTTCTTCGGTACACGGTGAATGGGGCTTACCCAAGGGCTATCGGCGATTGGATAAATGATACATGTATCGACCAGTTTAACTATTTCTTTTTTCATAACTTCTTGCATGTTTAGATTTAATCTTCTTTGTTTTTGAACAACTGTTTCTTTGTCTTCTAGGAGTTGAAATTTATGTTTACAAAAAGATAGGCAGATTCC
>BQNB010166744.1:0-11280 GCA_026074375.1 Tanacetum coccineum | reverse complement strand
TATGGGCTTATATTATATGAATTCGAACTATCCATAAAAATGTATGGCAAAGTCATTGACTTTATTAATTATGACCCACTGCCTGGCTTTTTAGTGCAAACAAATTTTGGAACTTGGGAAAATCACATAAGAGACCATGCTTCACATGAAGAATTATGGGCAAACCATGAAAATGCATGCATATAAACAGGTGATTGGCTATTTTTTTTTAATTAACAAACTGTATTGTCTTTTCCAACATTTTTTGTGGGTAACCATGGTTTCCGACCTTTTGGCCGACTAATGCACGGGCTTCGAACCCACCACCACACAGACTCAAAACAAGTAAAGCCCTCCCTTTTCAGGAGGTTGGTAGCGGCCACTTCAGGGTTGTTTGCACCTAATAGGAATTGAACTTGAGACCTCAAACATTTTAGTGTGATAATCACAAGCCTTTTTGCCACTAGGCCACCTCTAATTGGTTCTTATCCCAGCACTTTTGCGAGTACAATTGGTTGAATTGCTAGTTTGCTACAAATAGCCAAATTGTGATCCGGAAAGTATATAAAGTTATAAACAGTCTTTGGAAGAAGTACAATCACGAGAAGTGGCAAAACAAGTGGGGCGGGGTGGGTCGGATAACATATAAACGTTCTTGAAATGTACGTTTCTAAACAAGATATTTTTAGTCTTTTAAGTGCGCATACCATGTACCAAAAGTACTACTCACGGAACAAGTTGTTTCTTAAAGTTAGTAGTGAATAAGTTTGGTTTTGGTAGCTTTAGATTTGACCTTAAAAACTGACGTTTATAAGTTTAACAGGTTCGTCATGGTCCGGGTTTCTACAACTGCACTTTACATATGGAACTTGCTGAAGACGGAACTGAAAACATTGGCACTGTCCAGTTACCAGAAGATGACCAGGGTCTGGCAGCTGGCCAGTTTGCAGCTTTCTATGAAGGACAAGTTTGCGTGGGTTCAGGTGTGATACTGGAGTCGTGGGACGATAGCGGTTTTCCTGTTTGTGATAAGGCTCGTGAGATTGCTAATATGGAAGACAAATCCTAGAGCCTTTCGGTAAACCCTCAAGGATCAATCTCAAAGAAACCAGAGGATTGTATGAGAATACGACCTGTGACGAGGTCATGAGCGGGGCGCTTTAGTTTAGATCTAAACTATTATTTCGAAAGAAAGCACAAATGAGCATACAAAGTAGCAGATTTTGTATATGTATAAGCTGTATGTATTAAGTATTATTGTACTAGTATGTGTTTGTGAGGAACTAGATTTTTTCTAAGAGTGTAGATGAGATGTACTTGTTTATACTATTGCATATTGTTTTAAAATGTTAACTTTTGACCATTTAATTTTATTAAAACCCTTGACTAAAATATATATTGGAATATATTTTTCTGACTTAGGTTTACTATTTCGTCTTATGTCTGCCTATTTTGAGCAGTTTCGACAGTCCAATTCCACTCAAATTCAGTATGTGAATGTTCAGTGAGGAATGTTCGGTGGGGAATGTCGGTGCATACCAAACTGTAACATCATTTGATGTTTTGTTTGCCTGATATAAATACATGTGTTCAACATCACCTTGTGAAATTGAACATCGGTGAAAGTGATACGAAAGACCTGTTTTTTAGGTTACTTCGGATGTTCTTTGTTACTATCCATCATTCTCTATATACATTACATGCTTCTCTATTTAACGGGTATGTTGAAAACTAGCGTTGCATTTATGCAGGACGGTCACGGTGAGTAGTTTTGGTAGTTAGAATTTTCTCAAGTGGCAGATACATACATATTTTTTGTGGTGGGGTAAGGGTGGTAGATCGTATTTGGAAACAAATGTGATATTGGAAAAATAAGGAAGCAGTTTAAAGACCTCAACTAGCTCGGGCAGAAAGTACATAGCCCCATTATGTCCTTACAAGTTACACGCGGACTCGTAAAATAATCCACTCAGGTAGGCTGGCAGCATCAACACGTCATATTCCAACATTAAACAGACCGGGATGGCCTGTGTAGGGTCTTTCTTAATTTATATCACAAATATTACGTTTCCAACTACATGAATTACAGTTGAGTGAGTGAAGTAACCGCAGCAAAATACATGTGTGCCATGTTCAAGAGCATGTCTAATGTGTCGTGAACTTTTTGAAATAATCTCACCATTTGACCTTTTTAAGCCTTTCTCCCTTAACTCCGATGCTTCAAACCCATTATTTTCAACTTCCCGCTCACGCAAACAGAATTTTTGACTGGTTGGTATTTAGATATGTTGGGAAACCTGCACACTTTTATTAGTATAAATCGAATGACAGTAACACAATAATTTAAAAGACAGTAATTAACAGAAATTAAAGCAGTAATTAAGAACGAGGCTCGTGTTTAACACGATTCCCTTAAAACAGATTCGCCGTCTGTTTCCCAGGGTACAACGTCCAAAGCTGTTGTACAGCCGGACTTGACACACTTGCCTGAAAGATTACGGAAAAGATCGAGGTTTCTGATCGATGGAACTGCTGAAAATAGCCTGTTATGTATGGTATAGGAGTATCGTTTTCTGTGTATGAAAAATGAATGAGAAGAGGTCGATTTATAGGGAAACCCTATCTTGGTCACCAAGCCAGGATAGCTGCTAAAATTCAGTTGATGATCAGTATATATCTAAACCTTGATCAGAAAGTTTTAGATAAACTAAATAATTAAAACAAACACAGAATACTCTGGAAACTTGGTCGGGCGGGCTCGCATGAGTTCAGAAGCTTCGAACCCATTTCGGCCCAGAAATCCCATTTTCTGCACCACCCCCCTGTGCGCGCACGTAGGCGTGAGAGCATAACCAACCTAAAGGAATTTGGTAGCCAATACCAAGATGTCCTTATAAACCACTATCCACTTCCCTTTTTGGGCGATGTGTGATAATTTGTTCTCAGATTTTGTGTTCCACGTGCCTCACTTTGAGACTTAAGACACATTTCTCACTCATCTTAACTCTACTTTGGACATACTTTTAGCTCGTTGCGAGTCTCTCTTCGAGAGAAACGCAAAGCCCCAATATAATATAAAGATATATAACATCTACATATGTTAAATGGTGTCCAAAGTTTACAAAAACTCATTTTGCAATACAATTTTTCCAAACACATTTTATCTGAATACTTATGTTCAAACATTCGTGTGACGATGTAAGGTCCTGGATCCTTATCTGGTCGTATGATAAAGGTTGAGCAGGATTTTGATTTGCAAGTCATAAGACCCTCACCCCTCATTTGTATTTTGTGTTGTTTGTTAGAATATAAGTGGATGGATTTGGATTTAGCATGATCTTCTGTTTGCCCCACAGTCAGTGGTTAGCCATCTTGTCTCTGGTCTTGTAAAAGTCCAATGTATAATAGCATTGGCTGTCAAAGATATTAGAAAAATTGCGTTATCATCATAATGGCGTGGATTGATAAACATATCATGCATAGCCTACTTACTCCTAGGGATAGATACTAGTGCGTGCTAGTTATGATTTTGTACTACAAAAATTTTGTATATGGGAGCTTTTTATTCCTTAGAGCACGTCCCACAGTTGTTCCATGTCACTTAAACTTCCCCTCTTGGCATCTCGTCATATTTTTTGTTTGTTTAGCTCAGTTGGCCACCAAGATTCCTTAGGGGGCTTGGGGATGGGATGTTTGGCTAGGGGAGGTCTCGAGTTCGAGTCCTACCTGGGAATTTTACCCCTTCAGGTGGAATAGAAAGAAGTATTAAGGCCGGTTTCCCAGTCTACAACATACTAACTGCCCAATAATGGGATGTCACTTAGCTGGACCTGAACCACTAACAACTAACAAGCCGTTCTAAAAAAATAAAATAAAAAAATATATACTATAACTGCTAGCTGAAACCGTAAATGTCCATTCTTAGTGAGATTATATTGAAGTTGGCTTCTAGCTGGTAAACAATGTTGTTGATGTCTGAGGCTTTCATGTAAGTGGTATTTAAAAATGTTGTTGCGATTATTTTGACGTCTGGTCATGTGTTGACATCAGGTTGTGGGTGTGACTTGCTGATCACATCAGGTTGCTGATTAATACAAAAGCATATAAACTCCCTGTGAGAGCACTTTATCCAATTCATCAACACACTCCCATGCAAGATATTGGTGAGAATCGCGTTTGAAGTCTAACTGATGCTGGACATGTAAATTAAATAACAGTGGTTATGGGTAGTTATTAGTAGCATTTTTGTGTTTGACCATGCATGGTTCACTATGATGAATTGCTAATTTCTAGATAAGAAACATCTTTTTTTAATCCCATGCATCTATGGATACACTATATACACCCATAACCTCAAAATATGAAACCTCCCTGGAGGGTGATAATGATCAAAAAACCATCAAGAAATGCAAGGGTTCAGAAAAAGCCATGCTTTTCTCATAACCGCCTCTTATAATAATTCCAGAATAACATAATGGAAACCTCGAAAATCTGGATTTACATTATGTGCGAGTAGACACTATCGCTATAAACAACTAAGCTAAGTCTAGTAGTTGATTTCTATATTAAGTTATGAACATAGTTTAACACACACAAACACATGTAAAAAGAGACACAGAGAAGGAGACTCTACCTTGCACTCATTCGATATTCGATATCCAATTTCCCAAATACAATGACCATTATTTATAGGAGAGTAATCACATGTATCTAAATAGACACAATTAAATAATATGCGTACTACTGGCATGTCTACGTGAACAAAAATTGCATATAGCATGTACTTATCATTGCCATATGCAGTTCCACCCATATAAGTGTTGGCATATGTGAGTCGGATACGCATGTTATATAACTAAGAAGTACGTGAGCCTATTGGGGGCACACACGTTAAGACACGAAGAGTACGTTTTATTAAACATTTTAATATATAATGTTATTCTTTATAATTAATTAAATGTTTAATATACTTTATGAAATAATTATTTAATGATTATTGGTTTAACCGTTAGACGTTATAAACTAATTATTACATGTTAAATAAAAGGACTTAGTTGTCAAAAACCGAAACCTTCGGGACTTAATTAGGGAATGCCCTTTGTTGGCCTGGTCACATAAGAACCGATTTAGGAAGGGGGAGAGTGTATTTTGTAAACTAAGAAGTGATTAACTAAAGCTTGGAGGACAAGTTTAAAAAGTATATATACTCCCTCTATGCTCACAAATTAAAACGACAGAGATATATCCCAAAAACCTAAATACTAATTGGTTATTCATCTTCTATCCTACATTATATGTGAGCCGATCCTAATCCCAAAACCATGCATACATCATATACGTATGGATGTATATTCAAGCAATTTATAAGCATGCATCAAGTAGGCAAGAATATTAATTGCTTAGACAATCAATTCCACAAAGGACCTTCTATCTAAAATGTTTCTTAGAACGACTTGTTATTTAGTGGTTCGAGAGTCCAGCAGATGGACAAACCAAATTGGCATATTTGTACCTGAACCCGCCTGTACTTCCTCCTATTCCGTCTGAAGGGGTAAAAGTCCTGGGTGGGACTTGAACTTGAGACCTCCCCTAGCCAAACATCCCCTCCTCAAGCCCCTAAGAAATCTTGGTGTGCAAACTTATCTATCCTATAGATTGGTTGAATTTCCATCCAATGGTTGGAGTTGTTACTTCTGTGCTTATTAAAACAAGGTTCGATTCCCTTTATGGGTCTATTTGGGATCTTTCTCTTTCGTTGTTTTTAGTTCGACCCAAACGTATACCACTTAGGTTATTAATCGAGATCTAGAACAATATTAAACCGGGATTGTTTTGTTTTTTTGGTTCATGCCATAGAGGTTGTTGGATTATCTGTACTAGCACTAGGTAACTCGCATATACTTGATGTTTCATTAGCGTCGTGAAGTTACGACTAGAATTGTTGTGTGCTTGTTTGACGTGTTGTGTGAGCAACTGTAGAGGTGGTGATGTAGTGTAAAATGACATAGTAAAAAAAGAAGAGATACAAACCTGATGTAGACTAATAACATGATGACACAAATTGAATCTGTTGATTCACCTGAATACCAGAAACAATCTTTCCAACTACCCTTAGATAGTCAAAGAATACCGATTAATCAGCAAACCCCAACAATCGTGAATCAAACGAATTTCGATTAAAGTAGAATCTTAGCAAAAAACCGCAAGAATTGATTAAAACAAAGCTTTGTTACCAAAATCAAAATATTAAACCATATCTAAAGCAAAATCTTGCACCCTTTTTATAGGAAATGAAAGTGCTTACATGTTTGCCATACTAGGGCGATTGGGATATAGAATACATATACACATATACCAACGAACAAAAAAAACTACAAAACCATGAAACGATGACAATATGGTGAAGCATAATAGCATCAATTATGCTTCACCATAGGTCATTTCATGGTTTCTAGCTTTTGTAGTTTAATGTTTATAGTTAATATATATCCCACATCGCCCTAGATGGCAAACATGTAAGCACTCATTCTCCTATAAAAGGAGGTGCAAGGATTTGCTTTAGAATATGGTCTAATATTTTGATATTGGTAATAAAGCTTTGCTTTAATCAATTCTTGGCGGTTTTGCTAAGATTCCTCTAATAACTACATTCGTTTAATCAACGCTTGTTTGGATTTGCCTATTATCGGTATTCTTTTGAATCAACGATAGTTGGAAGATTATTTCTGGTATTCGGGTGAATCAACAGATTCAATTTGTGTCATCGTGTTATTAGTCTACATCAGGTTGGTATCTCTTCTTTTTTTACTATGTTAATTCGTGTGTTCCTTTATATTCACTACATCAGTTGGTATCAAGAGCCAAAGTTCCTGTTAAGATGCCTCTAAGGAGAAATAGGCCTCTTACTGAAGCTTATGAGCAATAATTTTGAGCAGCGGTTATGGCAAGAATTGAAGAGCTATTAAGAACATTTTATTGATCAATTGAGCTTATATCGAATGAATGACATGATGAATCCATAGAAGATGTATGGATCGAAACAGTGTAAGGAATGAAGGCGAAGAGTCAAAAAAATTCGTTCTTTGAGGTGATGTTCATCTTTTAATAATAGGGGAATTAAAGCGTGAGCGGGTGATGATTATAAAGGAGCCCCAGTATTTAATGACGCTTATGAAGAAGCCTTAGTATTTGATGATGATCAATTTGAAGAGAATCTGATGCCAGAGTTTAATGATAACCACGCTATGAAGATGTCCTTACAGGAAGAAGAAGATATTGTCCATGGAAAAGAGGAATTGTAGGCTAACGATCTTTGTTCTTCAACATCTAAACTATTTAAAATTGATTTTAAGGAAGACAATCATACAAAATCACACGAGTTTGATGTCGTTGGAAAAATAAATCTCTCAAGGTTAGCAAGTTCATTCAAATTTCTGATTGTAAAAAATAACAATAATGGTATTTGAAAGTTTTCAGCCCATAGTTCGATAGTTGCGGGCTTAAAGACTTAAGAACGATCAAGGTTCGAGGTCGAGTCCATTATAAATAAAGATAATTTGTCTCCGGAGATACAAATATGGATGCTAACACACGATACCAGGACGAGTGAGGCAAACACGAGACGAGTTTTTTCCCAAGTGGGTGAGAATGATAGTGAGAATGCGATGCAATTATGCCTCTCACCATATGTCCCATGTTATTGTGGTTTTGTGGTTTTGTATGTTTTTGTAGTTTTGTAGTTTTTACGTTTTATATTTATCCTATTACTCCCACATCGCCCTAGAAAGCAATACATGTAGCACCCCTCTTCTATAAAAAGAGGTCACGGATTTGCTTTAGAAAATGGTTTAATATTTTGATATTCGTAATAAAGCTTAGCTTTAAAACAGTTCTTGGCGGTTGTTCTAAGTATTCTCCTCAAGTAAATGGCATTCGTTTAAATCAACAATTGTTGGAGTTTGCCTGATTAATCGGTATTCTTTTGAATTCACGATAGTTTTCTGGAAGAGTTTGTTTCCTGGATTCAGGTGAAATCAACAAACAAATTTCCAATTTGTGTCATCGCGTTATTTATCTACATCAGGTTCAGGTGATCTCCTTCTTTTTTACAACGTCAATCGTCGTGTAGCTACCTTTATTTTCACTACATCAATGATAAGGAGAATGATTGCAATTATCCTTCACCGATATGTCATTTTTTGTGGTTTCGTAGTTTATGTAGTTTCATAGTTTTATATTTATATTTTATCCTAATCCCCTCGCCTAGAAAGGCAATCAGTAGAGCACTAAACAATCCTTCTCCTATAAAAGGAGGTCATTAGGCTTTGCTTAGAATAGGTTTAATTTTTGATATTAAGGTATATAAAGCTTTGCTTAATCAATTCTATGGCGCTTTGCAAAGATTCTCTCACTAATCGCGTTCCTTTGAATCAACGATTGTTGGAGTTTGCCTAATTATCGGTATTCTTTTGAATCAACGATAGTTGGAAGATTGTTTCTGGTATTCGGGTGAATTAACAGATTCAATTTGTGTCATCACGTTATTAGTCTACATCAGGTTGGTATCTCTTCTTTTTTTTACTACGTCAATTCGTGAGTTTCCTTTATATGTTCAGTACAATCATTACAGATAATCATGCATCAACTCCACAATCTTCCAACTATCGTTGATTCAAAAGTGTCATACGATAATCAGGCAAACTCCAACAATCCGTTGATTCAAACACGAATGCCGATATATTAAGAGCTCTTAGCACAACACCACCAAGAATTGATTAAAGCAAAGCTTTATTACCAATATCAAAATATTAAACCATATTCTAACGTAAATCCTTGTACATCCTTTTATAGGAGAAGGAGTGCTTACATGTTTGCCTTCTAGGGCGATGTGGGATATAGAATAAACATAAACATAAACTACGAAACCACAAAAACTACGAAACCATAAAACATGACATATGGTGAAGGCATAATTGCATCATTCTCCCCTATCAGGTGGTAATTTAATCACTAAGATTCAAGATCAAGATTCTCGTTTATTGATTTTTATCATTAAACATAAAGGTTATTATTACTTACTTTATTTGTGTGTTGATTCTTAATATCAAACTAGATCCATCCGTTGCGTACTCGTAGTTAAATTGGTTAACTAGTTCGTAAAAATCCAACAGTGGCATCACGAGTCAACCTCGTTTGGTGTTATGGGTTACACAGTTATAAAACACGCTAGATCCGCATGAGAAAACTTTTATTTATTGTTTTGACTAAAATTATGGCAATAATATGCAATTCTTGCCATAAAGAATAAATAAAAACCTAGCATCTTGGTATTATTACTAGCTAATATAGATTGAAAATGAATAGATTTATAATTAAAAGTTAATTAAGTTTTTAGTTTTCTATTCTTTTCTTTTTCCGGCCTTAAGACTCACACAATCATGTAATATGATGGATGTGGCGATCTAGGTACTGAGCTGAAAACCTAGTGAGAGTCTTTTGGTTCTCTGTTTGGGGAAGACTCTTATGAGAACTCGGGGCATTATGTGATTTACTGCTTTCTTAATAGTGTCTGTCACCTCATCCCCTCTTTTTGTCTGTTTATTTGCTTATTATTCCTTGAGACTGGTTAATATATGCAAAAGACTTTTTGAAACTCTAAACGGACTAATACTTAAAGTGAAACTTATTTTATTTAAACCAAAAGATTCTTGCGAGTTTATGTTTCATTCGGGTGTGATTATCTATAATGTTGCGCTTAGAAACGTGACTTCCCACGACGAATTTACTTAAATCTTGGTTTAAATTTATCTGTTAAATTACACACATAATTATTAACTCCTAGTGACCTGCTATGTGTTATTTGTAAAACTTGTTTTTGGACGAATAAATATGGACGTTAAACTATGAAACTTGTTTTCTGAGAAATTTTAAGTTTTTATGCTCTTATCAATGATGAATCACTACTGACCATGGCTTTATTGACATGGCTTTAATGGTTTTCTAGGGTTTAATTGACCTTTAATATTTTCCCGCGCCACTACATGTTTCGGCATATGAGGAAACTATTGGAAGAACTTTTGTCTTCGGACACATGCAAGAGTACAATATAGGGTTTGGTCAATTTTTAATGTTTTCTCGCGATATTAGCACATCTAAAAACCAAGTTAACTAAACGTTTTTCTTAACTTGTGATACAAAGATGTTTTGCATGCTTCTTTGTACACTATTTGACACATGTTTTTTTGATAAACTTATGTGTATACCCTTATGTGAAATTTTAAGTCTATGCCAGACAATTTAAGAACACTTGCACTTGGTTTTTTCTCTCTGGTAATACCTTAGGTTAATTCCAACCCAAGGCAAATTTTTTCTCTCTGGTCAGACCTAAGGTCAATTTTTGCATCTTCTTACTTGGTTGACTTAAATCGAGTATGCTTGGTCAGACCTTGGACCCGAGGCATAAGATGAGACAAAACATATACATGACATTACTATATATGTTACTAATGCCACGTGTCTCATAAATCTAAGAGTTGCACTTTTTGTAACAACCCGAGATTCACGACACGGATGACGATTGCTAGTTCGACGTCATTATTATTATTTTACGAGTTTTCGTAGGCGAACGTTGACATTTAAATTTTTGTTTGAATTAAATAACTATTTTCGTATTTTATTACGAACGAAAATTTGAAATTTATTATTTTGACGTTTCGCGAGTCAACGTTTGATCGCGCGTTTGTTGATCATTTTGGGCATTGTAAAAATTTACGACGCGTCTCGTTATTACTTTTATGATCGTAAAATATTATTTTTATGAACCTTGTCGTCTTTGTTCCTCGACCTTGGACATAGCTCGCGTTTTTATTAAAAAGGAGTACAAGTTACTTTTAAACTTAAACATTATACACAAAAATTGTAAGTAAAATATTTTACAAAAAAAAATGCATGTTGCATGCCTAGCCCTTCTAGGCGTCGGCTACAACTCCACCAACACGCTCCACCTTTTCAAAATTTGTGAGTTTCCCATATATGTAATGATTGTGTCCATGTTGCTTCTAAGATTTTTTTAATTCAACTTCACACACATAATACTTAGTGGCAAAAGTCTTTTTTTTCTTTTTTGTTCCTCTTTGGCTTATGAATCCGGTCGAACCACAAACCCACACACAATTTATTTTTGATTTTGATCTTGAAATACCCATTAAATATCACTTGAGAAATGATTTAAAGACACTAAGGCTTGACAAAACTAGTTTTCTTGCCTTTCTCTTTTCTTTTTGGTTCGGTCGAACAAGCCAA